>DWNE01000198.1:0-35005 GCA_018249875.1 Cecropterus toxeus
GAGGTATTTTAATTAAATATAATAGAATAAGCTCCTCATTATATCTAAACTATGAAGTACAATAAAAAAGCAAGTATATTACAAAATAGATTCTATTTCACTATCATCCTTTCCAATTTACTACAAAAATTGTATTGATCAGTACATAAAGATTTGACGCACATTTTATGAGTCAGTAAGCTAGGAGGTACAGTGCAGTACAAGGTCAAGGTAAACCAACTGAATAAATAAGGAATGAGGTTGCACTTGATATAAATATTTAAAATCGTAATTTGTACCTTTCCTCATTAAAAGTTTACAGCCACCTCATATTGCACAATCAACAATTAGCAAATATATTCAGTCATTTAGAAATTTTAGCGTTTTGAAGTTTGATAGGTATTTCAAGTAATACGAATAGTAAACGGTGTTAATATATATGTATTATATTAACAAAACACGTATTTGGTAGTCCGTAACAAAACAAACGGTATTATTATTGCTGACGCAAATCAATAAATCAAGGTTGCAATGCAGTTGCATTTCTGCTACAAACAAATTCTTTTAATAAGAACTCCAAAGTGAAGAAACGCTCAACAAAGAGCCAAGTATCCTTTAAAAACGCGACAAGACCATTTCGACTGCAAAAGGCTATATTCATACACTTAATTGACAAAACAAGAACTTACCCGGCGACAGGTGGGGAATGCATCCAGTACTTCAAAACTAAAGACGAACTAGTGAAGTGCACAGTTTTTCACATCACAAACGTAACAACACGAACACAACGCTATTAAAAGGTTCTTTTTAATAGGTGTACTCACTCATAAATGTTTTTGTGGAAAAAAGAATCACTTAACACGAATTCGACTTCGCGGACCGCCCGCAATGCACGCATGTGTGTATTGTATTGCATTCGGTCAGGATAAAAGGATTCTTTATCATCAACGGACTGTAAACGAAATTTTTAAAACTATTCTTAATGGAATCACATTGAGTGACTATTATATACTCTTAATTTTGACGCTGAAGATCCTAAGTAGTTTGAACATTGAAATACATAAAGAAACAGCAATAAACGCAACTATAGTGCGATTGATTTTAAATATCTAAAATTAGTATAGGGTCGTACGCTTAGTCGTGGAATGTAAATTACCCTAACATAACTTATTATAGTCTTGTAAAAGAGGCAAGAAGCGACATCTATTAGTAACTTAGTGAAGTGTTTGACATTGACGTCTAGCGTTTCGATTCTGTAATTGCGATGCGTTCCGATATTGCATTATGTAAAAACATTAATAATAATTTACTACTTTGGTAAAGTGGAAGTAATAATTTAAAAATTGACTATACAAAAAGTTTAGTTTACTCGTATTTGTATTATAATGTTTAAACATATTTACATTTGCTTAAAATAAATATAACAAAAGAAAATTTATTTACAAAATGTACATATATATACAAAAATGAAAAACAAAAATATACGAACAAAAACACTACCATAAAAAATTATTAGCGTCGCTGTCTCTGGGCAAGGTTCCCAAGATGCTGGCACTTGGCAGCATTTCCTCTTTGGATGGCTATACCAATTCGTGGACCGAAATGTGTGCCAGCTCTCGAATCATCAAAGACGTCGACCAAACGACTTGACAGTAATTTAAAAAACTGCCAAGCATCTGGACCCCATGGTCCCAAAGTTTCAACACCAAACGCCACAAATATGTAGTTTTTACTTAAACTGACATATTTACGACGTTTGGCGTTTTCAGCAACAGTTGCTGCCGCCCCCGCGCCAGATGATGTCGCCTGGACGTGAGAAGGTGCCAGTGTGTCGACACAAGTTGCATCCCACACTAGCACCTTACCTCCGCTCCAGGGAATCAATGACATACCATCGGGTCGCTTGCCATCGTCACGTGCGAGACCATTCGGCTCTAAACAAGCCGGCACGTTGGCGGTGACAAGAGCCCGACGAATGACGTCATTGATAGAAGCATGGCGCGATAAGCGACCAGCACTCCGCTGACAGGAGAGACCATGGTGTCCTAAGATGTCGACGTCTGCGCCGCAAAGACAGCGATGGTGCTCCACAGTTTTAACCCCCAGACGCAAACGGGTACAAATAGACAAAGTTAAATTATCCAAAAGGGTACCAGTGTTTGGCGAAGGATATGCCTGTAACCAAAAGCCCGACTCTCGCTCTGTTACAGCAAGAAGACGGGCCCTCTCTGCAATGTTGTGTGCAGAATCAATGAGCTGATTTCGCACACCTATACAGAGAGGTTCGTCCCAAAGTTTTTGTAAATTTGGATCCACGGGTAATTTTAAATTTGGTCCAGCTTGTAACCATGCATCTTTAGCTTCGTCCATAAAACTCACCTTTGGTTCCTCAAAAATACTGGACATTATATTAAAAGTTAATTTTTGAGTTTTATGGACGGAAGACAAAAATGCTGGTAGAGCAATACTCGAAATTTTGCGTATCCCCAAGCCTCCATGCCTAACAGGTAGTGAGGCCTGAGTCCAAGCACGTTCATCCAAAAGACAATTTAAAACCGAAGATATAGTTTTTTTGATCGTGTCGTCTAAATTTAGGCAAATATCTTTAAATTTCCAAAGGGGGGTACTTCTCAAAAGGTATGTAAATTTAGGTACAAATAAACAAAAGCGAATAATAAAAAGAGCCATGTGAGAATTAATTTTAAGTAAACGTTCTGAATTTTTATCGTAATTTTGGATATAGTTATTAATAAAATTTGGTATTGACTCAGGGTATAAAGGTGACCCTAGGAGGTGTAAAGAAAATTTATCCAAAACTTTAATGCTAGGTGCCAAGGTTTTAAATTTTTCAATTATATTAATTTTCTCTTTTAATGATTTTGAATCCGAAACAAAAAGTTCACATTTTGAAAAATTTAGTTCCAAACCGATTTTGCTAAATTGAGTCAAAATTTCTTTAAGATCTGTAAAAACTGTTTCTGTATCACCTCCAAGGGAACCGTCGTCTAAATACCAAACGTTAAATTTTGAATTTAAAGTTGACACAATGGGGTGAATAGCCAGACTAAAAATTGCTGGACCAAGAGGATCACCTTGCTGGCAACCTACGGAAGAGTCAAATGAATTTTGTTTGTACATTAATTTTGTTGGAGAACCATAGCATTGTAAAAGAAAAGGATAAATGGAAGGGGTAGTTTCTTGAATTTGATTTAGCAAAGTGATCCTATCTACCGAATTAAACGCGTTTTTAATATCCAGCTTCAAAAACACGTCTCCTCTGTCATTCAATAGAAAAGTTCTAGCTGCGTGTACTGCAGCTTCACAGCCACCCTGACTTCCAAAACCTAGCTGAATGGGTGATAATTTATCCGACACTAGTGGTTTAATAAATTTACAGCAGATTTTGGAAGCCAGGCGACGCAAAGTGCAACCAACAGCAATTGGTCTAATTCCACCGTCCTTCTTTTTTAAAGCACATATATTTGCGCCATAGAGTACGCGTGTGGCACTAGAACTTACCTTACCAGCAAGCATAAGATTGATTAGCTGCGTAATTCCATCAAGAAGGCTCTGTCCAGCTTCCCCAACAGCACCTCCAACAAGATCTTTCAGGTGCTGTGGTGTTAATCCGTCAAGTCCGCCTGCAGAACCATTTTTAAAGGACATTATCGCAGCTAAAACATCTTTAGTTGACACCTGCAGTGGATCTTCTGAATTATTATAAAATTCAGAGGAGCAATGAATTGAAGCTTGCGGATGCTTTTCCAAAAGGGCCGAAAGAGTAGCAGGGGAATCGGGAGCGATAACATCATCAGAAAAAAGGATCGTCGCAGCTCCTTTTAAATCTCCATCTGCTACTTTTTGTTCAACTTTTCTAAAAATGTTGCTAGTTTTGTTTGAAAAATTATCTGATTTTATGAGAATATTTTCGTAATTTTGAAAATTGGTACAATTTTTCTTAATGATTTGTGTCAGTGAATTGCGACCATCCTTTTTTGCATGCAGAACCAAAAATGGAAATGTGAGTAAATGTTCCCAGCTTGTTAAATCGTTTTTATTTATTACATTTCTAATCAAATTGTTAAGGGTAGCAGCCACAGAAACACGCGAACCCCTAGGTATACGTTTGATTACTGGGACTGCACCCTTAAGAAGACCTAACTTTTTAACCAGATCATCTGAAGTTTCAATTTGTGTTGATTCTGAGGATTCAACTTGGCTGATATTTTTATGAGTTTTACCCAAGTGAACCCTCAAACCCCGATTACCTTTAAAAAATCTTGGCTGAGAACATAACTCACATCTTACCAAGTCTCCACACGATGAGTCATCCTTTTGATTACATAAAGTGAAGTCAAAAGCTACTTTAACGTAAAGATACAAAGCAAAGTAGAAGATTTTCTCAAGAGCGTATCTGAAACAAATTAGTTAATATTACGCGGGCGTGCATCGCATCGCGTATCATTAATCAGGAGCCGCTCGTCGGTTTTGTTTTACATAAACTGTGCGCCCGAATGAGATGTTTTGCCGATTACTAATCATTCTCTAAATATCTTATGTTCAAATAATGCTGTATTATTATATTCTTTATGTAATTGGTATACATAATGAACTAGTGCATCTTATGTTAAATGTGCAATGTGTTATATATTTTATCGTCAAAAAAAAATCGGAAATTAACTTTATTTTACTTGATTCAAGATTAATTACTACCTCTTACAACTATTACTGTAGTAGAGTTAAGAAAATTCAACCGCAGGTACCATGGCCACACCTATTTCTAGCGTGTCGTAGTAGTTGTATTTGCATTTCGGTGGAAATGTGTGGTGCCACACTTTCCTATGAGGCGACCATATCAGTCCTCGGAAGAGCGACACATGTTTGTCTCGACTCCATAGAGAATCGAGTTCGGTATGAAATTGTTTACAGACGTTTATTACCATCAGGTGAGGTGCATGCTCATTTGCTACTTCAATTAACTATAAAAAACTATAAAAGATGACTAAGCTGAACCATATTTTGTAAGTTATCAAATCCTACGCTTTTATATTTTAAGAAATATAAATTTAATTTCATAAGAAATCGCATGCAGTTCACTCTATGACTTGAGCTTTGTGGCATTACTCTTGAACAGCATTATTTCCTCTCTTTCTGTGGGTTTAGTACAAGGTGACTAAAAGACAAAATTCTAGAGATGGGTAGCAGCGTCTTCATGCATAACATCAACACCAACTGCCAGGCGCGATGACTATTCATCCCCCGTAGGGGAGGCCTATGTTCAGTAGTGGACTTCACGGGGCTAGAAGATGGATGAGGACTTTGCTTAAGATAAATTAGTACTAGATATTGAGTCAATATATAGCTATGTGTGAGATTCTGTGAAATTATATTCATTTTTCGTTAGAAGGTCCGCGGCCGTTTACGGGAACTTCGGTCCCTTTGCAAAGCGAACTTTAATAGGGTCACATCGTAGCTAAGGGTCCTTACCCTTTAGTTTAAAAAGGTAACTGTAACATTTTATCTTATACTGTAGCTTATAATATGGTTTCAAAAAATATATACACAGCACATACACATAGATTGCGGCTCTACAAAAATCTACGTCTGCGGATAAATGCACTGGATACTACATATAAAATTACCTGCAAATATTTCGCTAGTATAGTTTTGCTGGCTTTTTTACTATATACAGCGTATTTAATTCTTTTCTCGTTGCTTAAGAACTAAAGTCAAAAAATAACTTAGAAAGTTTTTTACACTCTCAAATTTGCATTTACCCTATATCGTAGCCTCGTCAGTAATTTAGAACAGAAATCTAAAATCGCAATGAAAAATGGCCTGATCGCGGATCAAACCCACCTTCTTCGAGTTAGAGCCATATTAATCGCTACGTTACGTGATTTGTCAAGAAACAGAAAAAAATAAATAATACGCTACGCGGTCTAGACTACTAGCGACAGTAATTCTTCAGATAAACAAAAAGAGCACTTAGTATAATTCACAATATATGAATAATTTCATATTATTACCATATCTTTAGCAATACAATTTATTCAAGGGTCAAAAGTTCAAATGCCAAGAATTATTTTTGTAGAGATCTGTTCATTAGAAATTAATTATCCCATGTTTTAATCAGAGGCGTTGTGCCTATTTTTTTGAGTTTCTCGTTAAAAAATAACTAATCAGTAATAAATCTGGCATTTTGTAAAATCTGCCCACATTCAGTTGAACTCCGGAGTTTATGTAAAATACGAGTGAGTTGCATAACACGAAGCGTAGAAAGTAGTTCGATTTCTAGGCTTATTAGCTTAATTGAGATTGTTAGAAATTCAGTAGGTACTCATTAGGATTTTTTATGCTAACTTTTTATATACGATAAGATGTAGGTACTTTTGGTGCGGATTACATTCATTTCTTCTTAGTTATTTTCTCTACAGCTCCTTCATAGACTGTAGTGTCAATTACATAAGTAATTGATGTAAATTTATTAGTTATTAGTTGGTAATTTATAAATTACCGTTACGAATATTGAATTATTCATTTTCATTATAGATGATATGATCTACAATGAACAACTTAATTAATATAATGGTTATGTTTATTGTTTGTCTTCTTACATGCGGATTATTAGAAGAATATTAAAAGAAGCTGTCGAATGTTTTCACATCCCTCATAATTATTACAATAAAGGACTTCTACAAATAGTTACATAATATTTTTTCTTTTTTAAATATGTAGCATACGAGCATGCAGTATACCTAATAGTAAGTGGCTACTTGCGCCCGTGGCGAGGGGGAGGGAAATTTTGGCAGAAGCAGTCATACATCTCTCTAAAATGTGTTGCACATTTCTTCAGTTTTCCATAAGAATAAAGTAACAAACGAGCATGCAGCCCATCTGATGGCAAGTGAATGCTTCCACCCATGGACATCTGTAAACAACTTCATGTAGAACAGGGATTCTATCTGAAGTCGATCACAGATGCGTTACTACTCCCGGGGACTAAGATGATCGCCTCGTATACATGTAGTGTAAGTGTAAGTGCAAAGGCAGCATTATCTCATTTTTATTTGGTTTCAGTACATCTGTTAAGCACATTAGAGGGAGGTACCATTAGCTCTCTCGTAGGAGCCTTGAGCGTTGCGAGCCGATCACGCAGGATCGCCAATTACCGCCGGTCAAGGCGCAGCGTACCTACCCCCGTCACGCAATGACACGTTCCATTGTGAGACTATTATCTCGCGAGTACCGAGTGTTTAGCAGACTAAGAGGAAAATAGGAATTAGGAATGTTACCTAAGATAATGGAGAGAAATTTGTACAATTTAGGACAACGGATCTATAGGTTAATTTATTTTAATTAGATTTGAGTATCCACTTAGGAGACATCGCCAAAAATCTACATAACGTCAATGGCAATTTATCTCAATTTAGAGGTTCATCATGTTAAGTATATCTGATACTGCCTTTCCCTAGAAATCACAGTAGGTGTTAGACATATTTTTCAAAAGGATATTAATTTTGTGTTTTCATTACTTTACAATATCCATTTAATTCATCGAGTCCAGCAATTTTTACATAAAAAGTTAAAATAATGTACTCAATTCAACTTTTCAAAAATATTTAAACTTGATACGACGTACGGCTAATACAATTTTGTTTGTATCCTAAACAAACAGTAGCCGTGACGTCATAGCAACGCAACCGATTAAGACTTAAACATGATGAATAGTGCGTCGATTCGAATCCGGACAAAGTGCTCTTGATCAGCGTAAAATTCCGGCTCATGGCGGCAGCGGATGAAAAATGATTATAAACTGAAATCGCTCAAAATCCACGAAGACACGGCGCGTTACGCGGCTTTGTTCGCTTGTCGGGCCGCGTGATTTATCGTCGCCGCGGGAATCGAACGCCATGCAAAATGTTGCGTCACCGCCCTGTAGACGCTACGCTTCCTCCTGTACTACGAAGAGCCACAGCCTAAATAAAGCTTTTACACAATTTGTACGTACGGCGAATTTTAAAATAGAATTGTGTGAGATTTGCTGAACTATGATCGATAGAGTATTCGAATCGGTTATAATGCACAAGTGTAATAAATCGGACGAATGAGATGTCATTCTGATTCGATACGTATCGGCCGCGTGGGGGACTTAATGCTCAGATTCCATTGATTAAGTACAGCTATTTAGCTCGCTGGGATTAAGTATTTTTGTATTAGGTAATATAATAGATGCATTCTACTTACGTAGCATTGAGAAGGAAGTCCAAAGGGCGCGATGGTAGGGTCACCGATGGACCTTTATTAAAAAAAAATTATTAAAGAAAGGTCGTTGAAATAACATTTATTTTTCAGCGACTCTAAATTGGCAATTCTTATCGTATGCATAACATTTTTAGTATTTTATAAGTTATGAAAATAATTAACCGACTTCAAAAAGGAGTAGGTGGAGGTGTTATATTAATCTTGATCATGACGATAGAACTGTATCCAATATGTTGAGCGTCGACTTTGAGATCACATGTACTAATTCAACATGTTTTTAAATTATTTTTACTTTTTTGCAGCATTGAAGTCGGTTGTATTTTGTGTTAAATTTTTTTTGAGATCAGAAGTCAGAAATCTGTAATTTTTAATTTAAAACAAAAAAACATCAATAAAAAAACATATTAATCCATTCATTGTGTTACTATTCTTCCTTCAAAAATATAATTGAGTATAAGCTATGTTACTAATGTAGCTCTATAGTCAACATTAAAAAGTAAAGATTATTTTTCGTGAATAAAAACTAAAACTTTTTAATATTATGTTTAAATACAGTTTTTAATGTATGGAAGAACATCAGAGTATGATACAACAGGCTTTCACGAATGATACTTCACCGTAGTTACACTTATGTGATTGATCAGGTATGACTCATTTTCTGTCCACAGTTGGCTGTAGTCTCCGGGCGGTAGTGACCACATAGCCAGCGACGTGCTCGTCCGCCACTATTACATAAAGTATTACATTGGAGCACCATATCCCACACTCCATGTGTCAGCAGTGGCTCAATGGACAAGGCACAATGGCCCGCACCGCGCCGTGGCGAATGTACTCTTGCGTGCGTGCTTCCATTGCACTAATACTATTTGATGGATAACAACGCGGTTAGAACGATGTCGAATGACATTACTTCACACGAATATCATATATATGTTACAGGATAGTAACTACCAACATTTTAACCTATTTAAAACTTTATATCATTAAGTTGTCGCTGCGTTGTAGTAAAAGTAAACGATACCGATACTTGTGTTACTCAAAACATGTGTTTATTTTGTAATTCGATTTAACAAAAGTACATAAGTAGTAATAAAAACCGATACATAATTAATATATATCTAAGTGAAGTATGCAATTTTATTTTGGCATAATAATTCCAATGTCACCAATAATTTTCCTTGTGATCAATAACGACGTATCCGTAAAATAAACAAAACGTGAAATACGTTAAAAGGAAATAATTTAAAATTTTAGTACTTATATTGAAACTATTTTTGTGGTCTTCGCTGTGTTGTGAATTCGATAGTATAGCTAAGCATTTAAACATTTAACGAATACCTACTCACAATATGCGGTATTTCAATTTCTTTCTGTTTGACCTTATTGATCATTTTGACCCATTTGCATAGATCGTGTTCACGATACTTATTTGTTTAATCATAGTACAGAAGTGTGTACTATGATTAAACAAATAAGTATGGAGCTGGATAGATGACGTATGTAACCCAAACATGGGAACAGACCCCCACACCGCGTCAGCTCACACGTAAGCTGCCGGAGCGGCCGAGGATAATGAATACAAATACACGGCTATTTAACTTGCCGCAAGATGAAGTGAATATTAATAAACTTTTCGTTTCGGATCTTTATTTTAAGGTTCAGAGCTGAGCATGTGGCTCACATGCCGCCGGTACTAAGTAACCCTTTGGAAGAACCTAACTATAAACTACGCGATTTTTGGTGTTAATACGTGAACTCGGAGAGGTAAATATAATAGTAATAGATACTTTATTGTGTCTTTAAGTGTCATGTTTAAAAGCTTAGTTTTGTTCCATAAGTATTATAAAACTCGCCGAAATTTGGTAGCCGTAGTTTTCAAATGGAAGATGAAGTAAACGTAAAAATATGTGTATATAAAATAACATGGTTGGTTATCCATCTTGGTCTAGAACTTATCTTAGTGTAATGATTACATGTAAATGTATTTTATATAGGGATCTCCTGTGTAAACGTTCATAACAAGTTTTAATTATCCGTTGTTTGTCTATTAGAGTATTAGAGTTTGTCTATTAGTATTAGAGTTTTATGTATAAATATTACATATTTTGTACGAAACAATAGAAAAAAAACTTGTAGTAAGTCAATTTTTACTTGTACGTGTGAAGCTTATCAATTCGCACTTGGCCACTCATTGGCAACTCTTTCTGAGAGCATACGCATTTCTACTAATGGGAGTTAAGTTCCTAGCTGGACGAAAAAAATCTGACATATAAAGTTAGTCTGATTGAGTACTACTAAATATTCTTATCAAGGTCTTAGTGACATAAAACTAGTTCTAAGTATTAAAATTTACTGTTACGCGTTATAAAAGCAATTTATAAAAGTGACTTAGTGTAAAGACGGAAGTGATAGATATATAGGAACACCATTATTACACAATCTCCTACCAGAAGTGGAAGGCTGACCACTCGTCAAGCTCACGCAACTTAGTTTCATGCAAATACAAGATACTATTTGTGACACTTTAGCCTTGTCGATACGTTCTATTACTCGCGATTAAGTCAGATTTAATGTATTATGCAAATTATGTTTATTATTATATCTATTACTTTATCTTATCGCAGAGAAAGTGCGAATTTATATGACGTTTTATAAATTGTGATGTAGGTTCATCAATTCAAAGCTGTACGAAGTCATTGATCAAAAATTTGTTGCTAAGTAATTGGTTGTGTATTGTTGGTTATGTATAGCATAACATCCTCTCTTCCCGTGGGTGTCGTATAGAGCGACTTAGGGACTAATGTAATAGTTTAGTAGCAGCGTTTTCCTGTGTAACCTGAACAACTACTGCGGTCATCAACAAGTATGTCAAGCGGAATGACTATTGGCAAGAACCCCCATTAGGCGAAGCCTTTGTCCAGCAGATGACTCTAAAGAACACTGAATTGATATCCTACTAGTCTTAAAATAATATAGCTTGACGATTTAGTAAAAAGTTTACGTTACGTTAAATTCAAATGCAAAAATTATTTGCATTTGAATGTAATATACACTTATGCCTCTTTTTAGTAGGAATTACCTTTAATTTATTTAATTTTCAATTAACAAATTATTTCATTCAAATAATTCAACATTCGATGAATTAAATTTAAATAAATTCAAATGAGTTTAATATTACGTGCACTTAATTACAAAGTTAATATTTTTGGACTAATAAAAATCGCTCCATGTAGACCCATCCTACGTTACACTACGCAACACATTCAATACAATCGATACTCTGTTACTTGCCCACCATCGAAATAGAGCATACCTTACCATCTTTTGTCACATAAGTGACAAAGCTTGGTGTTAGGCCCCGCACACGCGCTACCCGGCGACGGCGCGGCGGCAGCGCGGCGGGCGGCGAGCGGCCGCGCGTGACCCGCATGTAGACTAGCGACTGTTGTTTGTTTATTGTTAGGGATGCTCAGACGTCCGCCTGCCCACCAAACGGAGACAATGACCCTTCAACACCAACATCCTTTTACGATTGACTGTGCATGTATGTAGCCCAATGATAACTAAAGAAGTGACGTTATGATCGTTTCGCTTTGCTCATATTTTAAGATAAGTACTTAATTTTCATGTTTCATTAACATAATACAGATATTATGTGTGCATAATTTGAATGCTATGTGTTACAAGTAATTTTTTGGAAGAGTAATGAACGAAGATGATAATGATTATATTATTTTCCGTACACTGGCAGTTACAGACAGAGGTCCTTGTGAGTAGAATTCCTACTTAATCGTAAAATATCTATAGACAAAAATGTAGACTGGATGTCACTGAAATAATAATAATGTCTCTAAAGAGGAATCATTAGACAGAAACGTGAATGATAGCGCTTCTATACACAGTAGGTTGTACTTCCCAATGAAGCTATAGCTTTAACTTATGTAACGTGAAAACGTACCACTAACTCCGATCGCCTAATTATTGATATTAACCATATAATGGGTTTTAAAAACGAACTAACGAAAAAACCGCGCAACTAACTGAAACGAAAACAAAAAATTGCACAAATCACTTATCCCATTGTTCTCGATCGCTTATTAGTGTAATGGGACACGGAATGGCGGTAATGATGGGAAACGCTGGGCGTGACGGTGCTCTACCGCGCCCTTGGCGACCATCACGCGAGATGTGACAGCCCGTCTCAACTTTTTATGTTTCTCGAGAAGTGGGCGACACGCAGTCCAGCTTCTCGTCCAGCGAAGATAAATTAGTTAGGTAATCGGTCACGCTTCATCTGATTGTTATAGGTCAACGGTAGCTTCATAGAGTCTTGGTGAATTTTGGTGCAAGCGCCGTGACTACGCTGTTGCTCTTGTACTTAGATAGCTCACTTAGACTTCTTGCTTGAAATTTGTAACTCTACCAAAACTCTCTTGGCTAGCGTTTAATCTGTGCTCTAAGTACAAGTATTTTATATTTTCCTGAAAACGTTCACCGTTTACGTTTACATCGCTAATTATGGCCGAAAACAAAAATGTTGAAATGTAATACACATTGCAAAAAACCGTAAACGGTGATTATTTTCTTTCATAAGTAATGATCTTGTATAAAGGGCACTTTACTCTAAATCCTTCCCATTCAGAGAAGAGAGCGCTGTGGCGCCCAGCAATGGGAAATTGAATAAGTGATGCAGCAACGAACGAGTAACGTATACGGACGTATGGGATACAAATCAGCCATAGGCAAACACAAACATGCCATTACTCATAATGATTAAACTGTTATCTCGTATCAAATATGCGGTTTTAATGATCAAATCAAACTGCAAAAGCAGATATATCTTGCTCTATGCTTTGGTCTGACCCACAAAAGATTCCGGGTTCTATTTCTGAGTCTTATTCTGGGTCTAAGAGTTTGGGCGCATGTCATTGTGTAAGTTCGAGATACCTAAGCTGTTGGATTTTTTTAATTATGGGAATAAGAAAGTGCATGCAGTTCACCTGATAGTAAGTAAACATTACTGCTCATGAATACTGTATCCTTATCTTACTTGAGATTGGCTACAGATGCTATACAACCTCAAAATAACTTGGGATGCCTTGGAAAAGAATCGGTAATTTGTTAACCTACGAATATCAAAATGTCATGTTAAATTTTCAATCTGCATGCATCATTTTCTTTGAATCATCCTGAACATGGCTATATGGTTACATGGACATGATATTTTTTGCAAAAGCCAACATATAGTTAGAGTGGTATGCTGGCGTGATGAACGAGCTATTAATTGCGCAATTAGCGGATACCTACTGGCAACGACCATCAGTGCGGACGATTTCTAAAATCATTGACCACGTGACCGCGTGACCACTTATCTCGCTAGATCTAGACAAAGGTACAGGATGCACTCATTACATTTGAGAAGCATTGGAAACAATGCGTTTTCTTAAAACTACTAGTAGATCAATTATCGTTTCAAGGTGATATAACACTATACAGTTCATCTGCAGTGTTATCAATACGCTTGCCACATTATAGCATGTCGTATTTAAGGTTGAACAATAAGTTGAGGTGTAACTGCAATTATGTAATTGCAATTATGATCGATGTCAGGTAAAATTCCTATTTATTGTGGAGTTGGCTACTAATGTCCATTGACGGCAAGACATAGATACATAGATTACTGTTGAGTGCTCGTATTTTTGTTACCTGTAACTTCACTAATGTTGTTTAAAATAATATCAATTTCAAGGTTAATTGGTTTACTAGCCATTTGATGGCTTGATTTTCTTTAATACACTTAGTGTGCTGTTTGTTTGATTATTTGAGCTTCATAAAACATGTACTGAAGTATAATAATAACTTAATAGGTGTGATTGAAAAGTAAGAATGATAATTGAACGTGAACCAAGTCGTTATAAAAAAAACTACTTTTGAATACAAGCATTATTTTTATATTTGAATGAATTCACAGCGTGAACCGTATTTTTTCTACATGCAGTTTTACTCATATGTTAATGAGCGCGGAAAGCACTCACTTTATTTAAAATAATTCTTTAAACAAGATCTTAATTAAATTTACACCTCTCTATTTATTTCAGTCACGACGCTTTCGTGCGCCGAACAAGCAATAGTCACACTTGCTTAATTTTGATGTGTTTTATAAAGATCTCGGAGCGTGTGGGCGGTGGTCATTACCCGAATTCGGGCGGCAAAACATAGCAAGACAAAGAAAGTGCATTTTCCTCCGTTGTAATCGTATATTATTTGGAGCGCGATACATTATTCATGAGAGTATGATACGTGGAGTAAGGTTCACGGGTACGGTGCGCAGAAAAAGGAATTTTAGCGGAATTCCGTGCTCCGCAGGTACAACGGATAGGAACGGTAGCGTGGCGTAACGGACGATAAATGATAATAGTTATTTCTGTAATTATATAGGTATCCGCAATTACAAGCGGCGTGTGGGTTCCGCCGGCCAGCGGACGCTTTTTGCAGCACTAACAAAAAAATTACAAACAATTTCCAGAGATTATAAAATTCTATGGTATCCCCTCGAGCAACCGCGGCTTCATTAAATGTCTAATTAAGGTGCTTCTAGACAGACAAAAACGATATAGTTCTGGGCTCTTGCGCCCATTAGAGAAATTTTTACGAGCAAAGTTTGTGGAAAAATTACGTTTACTAACAAATTGCGGTATATACCTCATTTTGATGAACAATCTGACATAAATACCTGATTCGGAATTATACGGTGTTTCTAAGTGCTTCCGAGGGATACACATATTAACAATAAATCTTTCTGCTGTCCAATTATTATGGTGGTAATGAGAACGTATAGTCAACAGTCATAGATCTTCAATAAGGCAAGCGTAATGGGCAAAAAGTTTTCACATTAATTTATATGACTTTACTGATTTAAATCTCTTAATTTAATACGACCTATAATTAAGTAAAATAATAGGGAAATTGTGACTACATACTAAAAAATATACAATTATAAAAGTTTAAGGACCTAGTTACGGATTGATGCGTTCCTATTTAGTCCACCGGTTATGACCTATTTTATGTATAGACAGACGTCCATGGAGTGAGTGCATGTAACCTCGTATTCTCTCATCATATTAGAAGTATGCTCGTTACTTACTGCCAAAATAATAAAAATAAAGTTAAGTAAAATGAATGTTTGTTTGCGGTCGGTACTCGGTCCCAAACGGCGCGGTTGCGGGAGCGGTATTATCGCGTTTATTGTTGCTAAGTGTTTATTTAAATATTGCCCTCACTGCACCGCTCTATCTGTTCATCGCTTGCTATTCGCGTGTTTGTTCCTCACGCTTAAATTTATCCGGAGGATAGCTCTCGTTTAAATTAGGATGAGTTTGGGGTCAAAACGCATGTTTTGATTGTCGAATTATCGCATAAGCTATCATTACAGGCAAAACCACTGGCAAATGTACATACGGTACATTAAGCAATGTAGTACAGGAGACACCATATTTTTTTTAAATTTACTCAAAGCAACAAAAAATTGTAGCTCATATATTTGAACTCTAAACTTAATATAGATGAAAGACTTTAGGTAAGGCATGTCTTACTAGAACACAATGAGATAATCACAGACATGTTGTTGTTTGAGGAGTGATGTATAGCATCGAACTCCAGCACTTATTCCAATTCTACGTTCTTAGCCACGCTATGATTTCGCTTGTGTTGTGCGTGCCGTGGACATGCACAAAGACGAATATATAAGCAGCAAGACCCAGAATAGATATCTAAATTAATAATTCTGATATTTTTCTGACCGGCAACCGAAACCCGGAACTCATTGCTTGTCAGATCAATGTGGAGACCGCTCTGCCATCTTTTTCCTAAAATATGCATTAAGATTGGTAGGCACTTTCAGACAAATTTTAATAAATTGTTAGTGTTGCTAGTCTAATTGCGAGTTCCTAATACTCAGTGTTGTAAAGTGCTACAAAGATGATACTGACACAAATATTAAACATTAACAAGAGGACAACCACTTCTCAGGTGACACACTTCAAAACAAGTGGTTGTGAGTATTTGCCGATTTCCGACCTTACGATGTAACATTAGATTGGTAAATTGGGTTGAGGCTGCTATAAACGAGCTGTCGTAGCGTTATTAATGTGATTTATATATCGAGCCAATTAAAACGAAAATAAAATTTAATTTCCACATTTTTCGGCGACATTTGACACAGCGGAACTGATTGGTTACGAAACTATAGAATTTTAATGTTACCTTAATATCAACATTAAGACGAATTTATACAATGTAGTACAGACAAGTAGTTCATTAACCGAAAGGTCACCGTGGCTTCACGTAAAACACGAGTCTACACGAGTTTCATATACCTATATATTTACCTACAAATTTATTAATGAAAAACAGCTTACCGGGTATCAAATGGTCTCTCAAACCCATGCGGTCGTATCTGAATTTCCAGACCTGAGAACCAAGTTGTTCTTGTAACTCTTGTGAGTATTCCTGTAAGATATAAGCGCAAATTGAAGTGAATTGGGTAGTAGGTAGGTTTTATCTATGTTCCTAAAACACTTCAATAGAACTTATATACAGTATAGTTTAATTTTTATACGTAATCCTAGTATTCAATGATAATGTTTGCTTTATCTTGAACTTAATAAAGTTGTGTTAATATTATTGTGTGAAATATAATCGTATGGGCGTGGGGAGTGAAGCGCGGGCACTAATAAATAAATTAGGCATTTTCGAGCGGCGGATGTGCTCGCCCTACGTTTATTAAATTTTCCCAAAAGAAAATTTAATTAAGAGAGTTTTTTCTTTTTATTTCACACCCCAGATTTCATTATTGGCCCGCGCGAAAGGGTTTGCGCCTAGTTTGCAGAGTTATGAACCGAATAGAGGTTACATGTTAAATAATGCTGCAGTCAGATTTTGTTCATTTCTTCGACTTTAATTTATTGTTTAGTTTTGAAACTTAGGGAATACGCATGGAAAATATTAAATATATTATTTGATTACTCTATAAATGGTCGCCTCTGTTTTTTATATATTTAAAGCTCGGCTATATATTATAGGTACATATAATACGAATTATAACTATGAATACAGCTGTAATCAGGGACTGACTTTTGTTAAAATACGTAGCGTATTAGACGAAACATACCTTAATAAACTTCATTGTTAGTTATACATTCTTTTACTAAAACTTTATAATCATAAAAAAATAAAAAAATGCATGGTATCATAGCATCATAATAACGGCTCACTTACGTATGAGGCGACCATCTTAGTCCTCGGGAGTATTAAATCACATATAACTTACTTCAGCTAGAACTTCTGTTCTCTATGAAGTTGTTTACAGATTTCCATAGGCGACAGTAACCACTTACCATCGGGTGTACTGCATGCTCGTTTGCTACCTCAATCTGATAAAAAACCGCTTGGTCACAGTACGTGAATCTCAGCGAACGTAACAGGGAAGACAAGAGCAATAATTCTTAATTATTTTAGTTTGCGTCTTTTTACTGATAACCGGCAATCCGGTACTCACAATTCATTAAAATTACAACATAGGTCAAGTACTAAGTTAAAAATTAGATAACCATCAAAACCAACGAAACACGCGAAACTTGCGCAGGAAACTGGCAAAAAGTATGAGCCGTTCATTAAGATTGTGTTATCTTAGTGCTTAATTAGAAACATAGGCGGATCACGCGGCCGGCGGTGTATCATAGTTTTTGCTTCACTCGATGTGATTTATATGACAATATCAATTCCAGATTCCAACATAGGTATTAGATAAGGTGTTCAAATTCCAGACGCGTACATAAATAACCACGGCTCTATTGTGTTAAAGATTTATATGTGTATACATTTGCAGTATACGTATGAAAGCAGAGACAGCCTGATGGTTTAAAAGCTTGTAACCGGTAGCCTAAAACCTTAGACAACAATTTCTGCATTTCTCCAATGACGCAGGAGACTGAATAAAGAACCGTTCAAATTTAAGAGTTTCAAATATGCTCTCAAATAAGAATATATAAAATGTAAAACATATCGCGAGGTTACCACTAACAAGATGTCAAGTGATTGCAGCACGAGGCCGCCGTATGAGACCCATAAAAGTCACCTTTACGACCCTTAAACTAATAAACACCAGGTAAAGTGAGATATTACGGATTTATATCGATATTATGCAATTTCGTCCACGGTTAAATTATTATGCTGTGTTTGGTAATTTTTAATGATCATTTTATTATGCCGTGAATTTTTTATCTCATACAAATTAAGTTTTTGTAGAGACGTATAATGAACATTAGTACAATAAAAATACGGACAACTAAATAAATATGCGGTTACAGCAAGTTTTTACAATGTTATTTGGTGGATGTTATTTTATATTATAATGCACGGAAAAAACATATGATCTACATTTTTTATATTATACAAAAATAATTGTAACACATATTTTTGAACCAAAATTACTTCCAGTTAAAGTTCAATTATTGTTTTTTTTACCATAAAAATGATTTTCCCAGTTTTTTCAGTCCAGTTTGTACAATGAGTAAGTCTACTCACCGCACGACGGTCGCGGCGTAAAAAGTGGAAAGTGAAATATAAAAAAGTTATAACTGGCTCGTAATTCGGAATTCGTTGTGGAGGACAATTTACGACTCCGCTTATTTAAGGCTCGTGGAAACTTACTAATGACGTATAATATCACGTCTTTCCCTTCAACGAGTTAGACAATATGCTGTAATGCAATTAGGACACTGAAGTCAAAAACACAAGAATAATGACTATCCAGTGATTTAAAATTCGGTTTCTCATGCTCGGTGTTCAGTTCTAGTAGTTCAGTCCTGTGGATTAATATAATACATTTTCTAATTACTACATTAATTAGAAAATGTATTATATTAATAGCCGGAAACATTTGAGGAAAACATTACTAAGAAACCCTCACACCTGAGATTCTGTAAAAATGGGTTCAAATCAATCAACTAATCAAAATGTTTTACACATAATATGTTTTAATAAATTACGATATTCTAAACTTTTGACTCTGAGCGTAGATACGTAGATAAAAGGGTGTGAAGTAAAGCAAAGTAAAAAAAAATAAATAAATCATATTATTTTAATTTTACTCTTAATAATATAATCAAAAATTACTATGTAAATACGAATTTCATAATTTTATTCTGCAAAAACGTATCATGATTAATATTTCCTGCAAATGTAGTCAAACCATAACTTTATTGCTACTTGTATTTGTAATTTATTAAGATAACTAATTCCAACGCTTATACATATTTCTGGTTTATAGTCACCGAGGTGTTAGGGCATAAACAAGTACGCAATAGTACTTATTTTAGTTCTGAATTGAGCTAAGTAGAATCCGGAACATTCAGATCTGTTTAAAAACATTTACTGCTATGAAGATTTTTTCTGGCGACCATGTGGCGTAAGTTTATATATGTAGATGAGTCTAGCAGAGAATCTCCAGTTTGAATCCTGGCTTTGTCAACATCTTAAGTAGAATTTTCTATTTGGGGTCGTAAATAAATCTTTATTTATTGAATGTTTGGTAGACTAAATAATTCCTTACTATATGTAGGATTACACAATCACATCAGCAAAAGTTATGACATTATTAATTTATAACTAACGACAAAAGTGACCACTACATAACCAAAAAAAATATATTAAAAACATTCTACAAAATGCACTTGACCCCATGGTCTTCTACAGACGGGCAACATGACAAGAAAGGCGTCAGTGTCAGACAGATCATTAAGAAGTTATAATAATGGTGTAGCGTTATAGCCCCCATTCGCTGGCGGTGGCGTGGTGCTGCGTGGTGTGAAATTCCTCACGGCAATCCCATCGCCCGCTTATTGCCTCATTAGCTGTATGAATGTCGTTGAGAAATTTATTAAAACATATGAATTAAGTAACCCGTGCATTAGAATTAAGAAAAACTTTAATATGCGTTCTATATTTTACTATAGAAATAAAATCATGTTTTTATAGTAGATATTTATAAAATACTTCAAAGGTGGCAAAATTATTTGTAGCTCGACTCCAGAAGCAACACCGACACACCTATGTCTACATAATAGCACTGTTATGCATTGCTGTTCCGGTCTCAAAGATGTATTGAAGAAGATATAAGTACTTATCGGGGACGCTTCAACTAAGTCCTCAAGAGTATACTGTGTTAGGGTAGCAAAGCATCTGTTGCTAACCTCATATAAAACTGATCTTATCTGGGGTTGATTACAAATGTACATGGGTGGCTGTGGCCACTTATCATGAGATGGACTGCGTGTTCGTTTGCTACTTCCATATTATAAGAAAACGACTTTAATACGGAAAATCTGTCTCGGTACTTCTATCACTCCTTTTTCTCCTGAATGAATCTGTTGTGTTCTAGTTCAGAGGAGAAGTTCTGGCAAAGCAGAAATATCATTATGAGATGATGTTTGATGTATTGCTTGCTACATTATCTAAGTAAAAGTGTGTTGAAGTGTGTAGAGATGCGCCTGGTAGTTAAGTTCCAGTATTCAAACCCACGACAATCACCGTAGAAGATTGACGTAATGACTTACAAGTGAAGTACGTACTTGCCTCATAATCGTTCGAGTATAATCGTATCGTTGAAAATTTATAAAAACCAAATTTAATAGTAAATTGGACATTATTCAGTTTATTTTTATATGTAAGTAATATACGCATATAGTAACATTTTTTGTATGAAACGCTTAAAGGGGAATATGTGTTTAGATATGTGACGCTTGTTTAAAACTACACACGATGAGATGTTAGAACTAATACTGTGGTCGTAGCTGGCGCAGTCAACTGTAGCGACAGACCTCTAATAACATGCAGAGTGGCCTCTCGACGGCAGTCGGTCTTCAGCTCGCCTTGTTTATTGTTTAATTAATGTTCAGTTTATTAGTCGTTTCAACTTTATCATACAGTTTTGAAAAAAGCTGTTGCCTATTGAATGACGCGCTAAAATGTTGTGTAGGTACCTTTTTTATATACTTAGGCCTGTGTTTTTGAGATTTTTAATTTTTAAGATATTATTAAGTTCCACTATAACATACACTCAGTAATATTTATACATAGTAAACGTACTTTTTTGAATATAGAAGTATCGAACAATCATGCCGCCCATTGACATCTGTAATCAAACTTAGATAAGATTACAGTCTTACCTGAGTATACTTACCAGTTGCGTTGCTACCACTGGGGACTTAGATAGAATTCCTCAGATAGGTATGTCTTTCTCACTATATTGTTCAGACTAAAACACAACAACGCTTAAAACTACGTTATAAGGTAGAAATAGTTGTAACGGTGGCGTCTTTGGAGTCGAACTGCAAGAGGTTCTACCACCTTCACCTTACATAATTATAACTGTGACGACTCGCGTGGTGGTGTGGTCACCATACCGGCCTGATACGTAGTGGGTCCCGGGTTTGATCCCCGGCCTGACATGAATGTGAAATGTGAATGATGAGTTTAGATTTCCGTTCTGGGTCTGGGTGTTCTGGGTGTATTCGTATTTGTGTGTCCACGGCACTCATGATAAAAGAGAAAATCTTACTCTGGGGCTATGAGTGTAGAAAGCATTTATAGCGTTTATTATTAACTGTAATAGTAGTATGTGGTGTTGCTAACAGATATTCTCAGATCATAGTAACTTTGCATATGATTGTCTAGTTTAGTAGTAGCTGGTAGTATTATACAACAAATAGTAAACGCTAAAGTCAGTTTAGTTCCAGTGTCGCAAACCGAAGTGCCCGGGGCGATATGGAGACGAATGTACTCGCGGCGAGCAATATCTCACATGGTATACATAGTTTATGAACACAGCCTACTGTAACAGAGCGCCGTGACAAGCGATTTAGGCTCCATATCAAAAAAAAGATCAATGAAAAGATTTGTCAATTACTATAATTGGAGTTTATATAATATCATAAAGTTTCATAATTAATTAAATAAATGCAACACGCGGTAACAATCGTTACAATGTCTATTGCATTTTGCATGCTACTCCAACAGTTGAGATAAATCCAACGATATGCGTTAAAATCCATCAAACTTTTTGCGTGTCAAAGAAAGGGACCCACATACACTCGAAAAATTGATTTTTATTAACATAGTCTGGTAAAAAGTGTTTTACCCATAAGTATAAGGTCACTAGGGCTCGTAGACCAATATGGTGGAGGAACCTCCATCCTTACCTAAAGAATCTAAATATAATTATGAAATAATGGCAGTATATCCGTCAATACAGTAGTCATAAGCTTAGTAGGTATACTAGTTACCCGTCAGTGGTCGAAATTCGACCATAATTAACCTCAAATAAAACCTAAACGTGACATTCAATTAAGTGTCACAATCATACTTCTCAATCTCAATAGATTATATTTTTTATTAACACAAATAATATTAAATACCACCATCAAATTTGTTTCAATAACCGTTAAATGATTTTCATCACAAATATAAAAGGGTCAAAAACGAGTTAGTTCATCAATAATTCAAACAAGAGATTACAGAACAAAGATCGGATAATTCAATCAATCTCGGCTGAAATTACGTAACTTAATCGATAATTCGCGATACGAATAAGACAATTGCGTAGCGCACGAACGGCAAACTAGCGAACATAATTATCGCGATCACGGAATGCGTTTCCCATCGCACGATACCGATGATTTATTGAAGGCTCTTAGGGTCTATATGCGTTTTATATAACGAAACTACACCAGATGATCCCGTTCATGAGGTGTTATTATAAAAACACAAACCAGACTGAAACGGGTAAAACAAGTACCTACTTACTGCAATAAGTATAAAGTGCTAAAATCGTTCACCAGGTGGTAGAACCAATGTAGTTCGACCGGGGAGGTATCACCTCACCAAACCTATTTCTTGCGTTTCAGTGGAAGGGTGCGGTTGCCGGTTCACTTATATGTGGAGCGACCATCTTAGTCCTCCGGAATGGCAACGCATCTGTGATCGACTTCAGATAGTACCTCTGTTTCATAGGATTATAATTGTCCATGGTCGGTAGTTACCATTTACCATTAGGTAGACTGCATGTTCGTTTGTTGATGCAACGTTTCTAAGTCATAAATTGTCTAAACATGTAGTCTGCCCAATCCAGATCTTTTTATAGTGTAATAGACAAAACGCCTATCAAATATGAAAGCAATGCACTCCACAACAGGCCAATAAATCCAAAAGCTCGTCAACGTCAATAAACGAAGTGAGCTGAACGAAGAAGCACCGCGCTGTTGGCCCGTAAATACTGATTACGTATATTCGTACTACCCGTGTACCGCCCGGCGCCACCGTGCATCGATTTGCAGCGCATCAAATATTGAGCTGTCGACTACAACACAAACTACGAATGGTACAGAAGGTTCGCTCGATATATTGTATAAATAACAGTACACTCAAGCTGATAATAGTATTTTTTACAATATCCTTATGAAAGGTAACAGTCGAGACAGTGAGCTAATACATGATCGACGAGGTCGTCGATTATTATTTAGTTAGCAACCATCGTCGATAATCGCAACAGTCATTAGCGAGTGTCGATTAATGATCATGATCGTCATCGTCGACATCGTACAATACAACCAACACCGACAATCGATGATATGAACGGTCGCTCGTGTGTTAGTTGTGTTTCTATAAGTGGGAGCCCCTATTGCCCTTTTTTTCTGTGTTCTGTATCTCTTTAATATCTGGAGGATGAAGAAATAACATATTATATGCTTATATAGTCTAGCAACTAATGAAACTGATGTACCTGACTACTATTGTCCTGACTGGCATGTACTTCGATGGGTAGATACTTCATTAATGCCCTTTGCCGCAACTCTGTTTACGTTACGATTTTTTGGACAAATAATTTTACATCCCATCTTTGGTAAGTACTAGTTCTCGTGAGGATTAAGTGGAACTTTTCATACGTGCGGCGTACCGAGTGTAGAGTACCGGCCCTTCTGTTACATCTATTTGCAACTACGGCCCACCAGGGATACATAATTCCGCGAATATGTTTTACGACTCCCCTCCCCCGCTGTTCATAAACTATGAATTTACCGAATCGCAGTCAGGTGCGATTGCTTACACCAGCGATTTATTATCGATGCTCCATGATTTCCCTCCCTATTTTATTGCCACTGATATTTCTGAATTATTTAGCGCCATCGATTCCTGCCTGCTATGACATGAGAGTGCGTTACATTTCCCTGCGATAACGATGTATGTCAACTGTTTATTTGGACTATTTAGTCTTACTGAGACCATGTATTATTTATTTAATAATTCAACCTCAATACATAAATACGTACCACAAAAGCTTCCTCACCACCAAAAAGTTGCTAGCAATATTTTTAAATTTATTTATGCACACAGAAGGAACTCATACAAATAGAGTTTGTGAATTAACATTTAGTGCAATATTTACATAGTTTTAAATTAAACCTAAAGTCGAGATCCTAACTGAACTGTCGTGATTTCATTGGATTTGCGCATCACTATGTCAAAGTACAATTAAAGCTTCGACGTTGTCCAGTAATGTTGGACGACACAAATATAGTTACCGAAGACAAACTATTATTATTAGTGTTATTGCTCAATCGAAAATTATTGAGAAAATACGCTGTTATACAAAGTAAAATATGTGACGGTAGCCATGACGCCACGATACTGTTGAGTTATCGTCCCGATAAAATTGTGATTAAAGTACTATACAACCTTTTACCGCAAACGTAATTATGCTTCGAGCAGCGCCAACACAAAAAGTATATTTTTTGATCTCCATACAGTTATGTAACAAATACTGTAATTGATTAAGTTTTCTATTTTATCTATATTCGTAAAATGTTAAAGCTTGAATTACATGTATGGCAATTTATGGCTAATATTAAACATCGGAATTTGAAAGTTTTAATATATTTGAAAACGGTATTACACCTGGAAAGTTAAAAGAACATAAATAGTCGAATTTGTGTTTAAATGTTTATTTTTAACTTATAAATATAAAATAACTGATAAATAAAGATAAGGTAAATGGCAATTTAACATTGATAAGCGTGTTTCATGTAACACATTAATATTTAAGACGCTATAAAACTACATACGAGAAAAGGTATGCAAACTATCGACGTGACTATCACCCAAATTTTAGTATAGGTGCGGTAGACTCATTAGCTCATTATAGAGGCTCTCTTGGGAAGATAAAAATGTTTAATCATAATTATCTACTCTCTAAAATAATAATGTTGCCATTGATTTTGAAGAACATTAGCATTGCTTAATGTACATCAGCTGCTTTACCTGAAGGATGACGAAGTTAGCTTACCTTAGTTTAAAACTTTCTGTTTGACAATCACGGGTGGCAACTCAAAAGTTTATCATTTAAGGATAGACCTTTAATGCATTTATGGTTTTTTTATATTTCTATAGGACATGCAATAAAATCTGAATTTGAATGTTCATTTGCTATCAATAGGTAAATAAACTTCAGTTGTATAGACGCTTCCCGCATTAAATATTTAAAGATAGCTGGCTCATGACGATATGTGTGTAAGGTAGCTATTGCCACTCTTATTTCTAAAATGAAACTATTCTCACGCTTTGGTCATAGAATTTAGTTGCCGGCTTACCTGTATTTGAGGAGACTACATCAGTCCGCAGAAGTTCTATATCAAGTTGCTTACACATGTTCATGGTTAGCAGTGACAACGTACTATCTAATGGACTAGTTACTCATTAGTTACTTTAATATACAATAAGACTTCATCAATGCACACCATTTAAATCACCACCTGGTGTTTTAGTTTATGTGAACTATAGTTTTTTATGTTGTATGTTTTTATGTCTTTCAAGTGAACGTTAGAAACACTATCTGTTAATCGATTACATTACCTACCGCACTAAGTAAATAGTTTACGATTATTCGCAGACGTCGGTTGGCTTCAGTTGCCACTTAATTCCAGTTGGACTTCCATAAAGTTGTAAGTCCACAATGTTGTGCAACGTGCGTACGATACGAGTACGTAGTAAGTGACGGGTTTTAGTGGAATCATTTAGATAACAATTATCCGGCGCCCTGGCTCCGTCCGCCGCCGCTATCTCGCGCTGTACATCAGTGCCTTAGTACGAGTTTATTACGTTTCCTCGTAACGATCATTGTTTACGTAGTCGCTCATATAGTTCAATGTATATTGCAGGTTTATGTTTTCCTTTTCAGCCATTACATGCAATGGGCTTTTTTTTCACTTTCGTGCACATCTGTAGGCAACTTCATATAGAACTGGGTTTCTATCTGAAGTCTGTCACAGATGCGTTGCTACTCCCGAGGATTGAGACGGTCGTCACATATACATATAACTATAAGTGAGCCGGTAACCAGACCCTTCCAGTGAAATACAAGAACTGCTTCACGCTAGAAATATGTAGGTGTGGCTGGGGTACCTCCCCGGTCGAAGTACTCTGGTTCTACCGCCTGGATCACTTGGATTTTCCAATGATGGGTGAAAATGTAAACATTGATTGTTTTGGGGAAACAAAATAAGCATAATAATCATAATAAGGAAAAAAAAATTCCACTCAAACACTAACTTAGAAAGTTAACCATAATTCTATTTTAAAAAAATTAAGTAATCAGTTGTATGTTTTGAAAAGTTTTTTTTTGTAATATAGACTAAGGTGTTAATTGTAGCACTGTTGTGTGCTTTTCCATAACGATAGTTTTTACACACTAACACTAGCTGGCCTGCGTCTGCGCAGGCGCCGGTCCACGCATTTGAATAACAAGCGATTGTAATGCAAACGTGTTATCAATGTTCTATGAGCGTATCTGCGGCAAAAACCACTGGCTGAGCAATTAGTATCTGTAAGCTTCAGAAATATTTATATGATTATATTAATGCGATATTTTATAATAGGAGTAGTTTAAAAGTGGAAGAACATTGGCTCATGTGTGGCGGTACAAATGCCATTGCACCAATTACTGCCTTATAAAAATAGTGTTAGTAGTAATTTTGTGTTCCGGATTTGAAGACATGATAAGTAAAAAGGGCTTTCATGTGAGACGAGGTAAATATGTCAAAATGTGTGTCTCTTGGTGAAATATGAATAAATGAAAAATATAGGTATATAAATATAATTTTAGAAAAATAATTTGGGTAACATGATCGACTTATTCAGTATTATTTGCATAAGTAGGCTTCAGTTTATAGAATAAATATAACAAAGCTTATAATGAAAGACTCGTACGACATTTACATACATCAGTTACGCCTGCAACCTGTACCGCACGGAACGTGTGCAGTGGCCATAATATGGAAATCATAAGTGTTAGTTGGTCTCAAAAGTAATTAGCGCTAATGATTAGTACCCGTTGATAGGTTGGAAGTTTTGACATCTAAATCATAGCAAAGTAATTAATGCGTAGTGTTTAAGAGTTAGCAAACCGTAAATTCTGGTTTTTATGAAACGTGCAATGTGCTTTCGCAAGTAACGCCGCGGTAAGTGTAATTAGTGATTAGCTTTCTTTTTAAGTAATTGGGCTCTTTTAATACTAACTAGTGTTTGACAGTGGCTTTGTTCGCTTCGTGGGTATATTTTATAAAGTACTTACTTTATCTATACCAGTGTACATTGCAAGTGGAGCTGAAACCTAAAATAGTGACCATAAATTATTACCATAGCCTTGATTCGGTACTCACACATTGACAGCCGTTAACATTGTCAAACACACAGAAAGTAATAATTCCTATTTGTTCTATAGACATGAAACACAAAAACAAAGATATAAATATTTAAACACAATAGCTGCCAGAGAAGAAAACGAATCGACCGAGACCTTGTGACACTTGTAATGGAATATTAATAAATCCATAAGGTTTTGATAGTTAAAATCGAACTCAGCGAACTCTCCAAAATTAATAAGTTTTGCCGCAAATGTACAGACGGACACTAACGTTCATTTTTATATGTAAAGACTAAAACAAAACGCTGCGCGTGCTCCGCGTGCCGATGCATCTGTAAACACTGAAACGTTTACATCTTTAATTAAAAGCACTGAACTGTTTATATTGAAGATGTAGGCTTTATTTCTTGCTAATACTCTAGAATACATTGTAAGTAGTATACATATCAAACTTTTTATACTTTACTGTAAATTTTTACTCTAACTTTTTAATCGATACTGAAGTCAGTGTGTCGCAATGTCACACCAAAATCTGTCATCAACAGTCAACAGTTTCGAAAAATCTTTCCAATATAAATTTTATAATAATAACTTGGACACGTTCTAAAATCTGAGTGCACAAACTGTGACACATTTATTTTATACTATATACTGAACAACATTTTTAATATACCTATTCAGTACGCACTTAAAGCTCATGAGAATAACGTTATGGTTGGACATCGATCAATCCTGGACAACTAGAAACGACAACTTAACTGTTCTTAAGACAACTAGAATTTATACGGCACTGTCCAAAGATTTAGATTTTCATATGTGGAAAGAGTTAGTCTCGTTATTAAAAACTAGAAGAACTATACCACTCGTATATTTTGAACATTTTATTGAAAACCTTACATGGCTTATAATGATCTCTATAAGCCTTAAGAACCATCAGTAACCACTTAAGTCACTGCAGATCATGGACATTTATAACGCACTTCATACAGACCAAAGGTTTTGCATAAACCACCAAAACCGAAATGCAGAACAGCTTTACATTAGAAACAGGTGGTCCTACCGCGGTTTAGGTATCTGTGTATTAAGTTAAGATAAAATCAATGTGATAGGCATATTTTTCTGGGGCTTATTAAGATTTCTTCTATTTCTGTGTAGAGGGTCCTAAACGAACACACCTGCGTCCTCAAACGAGGTCGATTGCAGGTGTTCGAATAACCTGACCTTACGCGATCGCTTGGAACGGATTTCTGATTGTCACTTCATATTAGTAAACCTCGAGTTGCCTCCCCGCCGCCGGCCAGCGATAGCGAGTGTGTGTACGACAGACATGTCAAAATATATCGCCGTAATGTGATAGCAACTGGCAGTATACTGAAATCAGACCCTTAGCTAGTTATTAAATGATAAATAATGACCTGAATGATAATGACATGAATAAATCATTAATGACCAGTGATAGCACAGTTAAGAATATATAAGTTTTATTTGGTATTGTAAGTGAATAGTAGTTTTTGAAATTTTTTTATTTATTTATTTGATTTTTAGGACTAGACTTGCCAAGGACACATGAAGAAGAACACCCGTAAACAGGCTCAGAGCAGTAGATACCGATTAATGTCAAAAGAGCTGGCAGTCCAACTGATGGTAAGCGGTCTCTGCCGCTCGTGGACATTTGTAGCTTTATATACACCAGGGATTTTATCTGTAGCTACACTTACATTGTCACCTTTAAGGAGTTAGTAATCGCAGGAATAGGTTGTCCAGTATGCTCACCATTCCACCGAAATGCAAAACCTACTTTACTTCACCTACAAAAATCTACATGAAACAAAAAAAACTTATTACTGCTATGTTACCTGAAAATTTTATTAATAACTATATATTCGTTCGCAATGCGACAAGTCCATTCAAAATGCCATTTAAGCTTAAATAAAATAGCTTCAGTAAAATGTCAACAGCCATTTCCAAAACATGAAAAATGCCAGCGGTACATTAGAATCGCCACCAAGGATTACAACTCTATAAATTACGAGAAATAAAGTAGAACTATCGGAGCCTCGTATCAATCAAGCGATAATAGGCGATACATTGACAGGCGATTGCTTAAAAATGGGAGCGATGTATCACTCTCGAATGATACCTGTCAGTGCGGTGATAACGCGTCTGCCTATTGTCTCTTTGCGCGTTAAAGTGACCTTTCATTCCATACGATTATTGTTTACCCTACGACTATTAGTACGATGTATCCGGTGTATACAATATTACGATCGGGGAAGTATCACCGTCACACCTATTTCTAGCGTGAAGTATTTCTTGCGTTTCGGTGGAAGGGTGTGGTTGCCGGCTCACTTGTTGTAGTAGGTGACTATCTTCCTCGGGAGTAGCAACACATCCGTGTTCGACTTCATATAGAACCCCCGTTCTATATAAAGTTGCTTACAGATGTCCATGAGTGGCAGTAACAACTTACCATCAGATGAACTGCATGCTCGTTCGCTACTCCATTCTTATAACAAAAAATCTATCTTTCAGCCTTTTGGAGGAACACATAGACATAGGCCTCCCCTAATGAGGGTTTTGCAAACAGGTCCCTCTGTTTGGCATGTTTGTTGTGACTGCAATGGTAAGAGAAACGGCAGTAGTAGGTAAGAGGTTGCAATCTCTACACCTGCTTTAGACAATTAGTTGCCTCCTTGACACCAGCACTTTAACGGAAGGAAAGAATCGCAAGGACTCCTGAACGCCTAGAAGGTTTTCACAAAAAACACCTCATGATTCGCACTTTGTCAGCGTGGTGGACTATGGCATGGTACTCTCACACTCCGGAAGTTGATTATCGGGACAACAATAATTGATTTACTGCAAATAATAATTAGTAAGATTTCAGTGCACCATTAATCTTAAGGCACACACACTGGTCGTAAGGTCTAAATAGCTTATAATTAATACTTTTATAGCCAAGAGCTCATAAAGTAAGTGACATATGACAGTGCCGAGCTTTGAGCAATAGAATTAAAATAACGGCGGTATGGGAACTTCAGCGGCGCTGACTTGTATATAAATTATTAATTATGCTACTGGTTCATTATGACACGAAGTATAATGTAGTAGCTTCTTAACGTGATTTCCATTTAATCCAAATATTATTTTTATTATTTATTTAATTACCAATGAATATAAGTCTTGTATATTTATAATCTTTATACTTCATGGTCAACCCGTTATTGTCCCACTGCTGGGCACGGGTCTTCTCTCAGAATCAGAGAGTTTTAGGCCATAGTCTTCCGCGCTGGCCAAGTGCGAATTGGTAGACTTCACACATCTTTGAGAACTCTTTTTTTATTAGAGAACTCTCAGATGTGCAGGTTTCCTCACGATGTTTTCCTTCACCGTAAAGCAGTGATCATTAAATTCTAATACGCACATAATTTTATAAAAATCATTGGTTGGGATTCGAACCTCGAATTCTCGATTGCGAGGCTGAGTTTCAACCATTGGGCTATCACTGCTCATAATCTTTATACTTAGGTAAGTAGTACTTAGTGATATGAGTTTTTTATTTAGAATCTACGGATTCAATTCCGAGGAGCATTTGGCCAGCAGTAAGTTTCGGTTTTTATACCCAGAATACATTAGCGCTTAACACTTTTATAAGGTAGAAATATGTAATCATTTTAAACAATGGACTTAAACATAAACTCAGAATCCTATAATATATATAAAAAAATATTTGTAACACTCCGCTTGTAAATTAAAATTTCTTTATAATACATATATTAACCTCAGCGAATTACATACATATATATGTAGCCTTCAGCGAAAATGTCTATACGTAATATTTTTAGCGAATATTCCATTAAAAATATAATTGAACTTTTTGCATTGCACGTGACACAAAGTCACGCGCTTCCAACATTACGTATACGACAAAAACTAACAATACATATGTATGTTTGTTTTACCCCTAATTTAATACATAGTAATTGCAATATAATATTACTATTTTGTAGGCCTGTTTAGACAAGTTTGAGCTTAGAAGTGAGTGAGTGTCGAAAATAGAAATAAAATGAATTACCACTTTGAACTAGAACACGATTACAACAATGTCGTACGCATAGGCTACTTACGTACTGAACGATTCACGTTTTATACGATAAAGTAATTATAAGTCAAAATTAAATAATTGGGACTAATATAAGCTTAACATGGATTTTTTAAGAATACGATTGAGTAAGGACTTTTCCAACGAAGTTTGGTGGAGTAGCAAAGTACGGGTAACTCAATTCTTGGGATTTTTAAGGTAACCTACAGCCGAATTTTTGGGTTAAATCTATTAAAATATCCTCCAGAACATGGAAAAGCCAATGATAATATAGATTACTACTTACTACAGTATTTTACTTAATATCATCAAACAAGGGACAACTTCGTTTATTGTTAGGTACCTAAGTGTTTTTGTCATATTAGCTTTTGTGTTGTATATCTTAATAATAAATAGTTGTTGATACATGTTTAACAATGAATAACTTTAATGTACGACCCACCTTATAAGCAAATGGGCTGTCATCAAGTCGGCTAGGCATACAAAAACTTGCAAAAAATGTTTCAATACCTACCGGTATGTTTCAATCGCCGAAGTAAATGTAGTAACAGACAATTACAATTTTGACGACCCGCGTGGCCGAGCAGTCATTATACCGGTCTGACACGCAGTAGGTTTCTGGTTCGATCCCCGGCCAGACAGACATCTGAATCATGAGTTTAGATCTGTTCTGGTTCTAGGCGTTTGTGGTTTCGTCTTTGTATGTCCATGGTACCCCCGACACAGGAGAAAATACTAGTGTGGGGCTATGAATGTAGTAAGCGTTTACAGTGTTATTAATTTGCGAGCGTAGAAAGCCCATATTTTGTACTTTACATAAGATAGGTATGATGGGACATATCATATATACATTTGTCCGTAGAGATATAATCGCTGCTAGGTATCCTTCAAAGCATTAATTTAGGTATTTAATAAGTGAGGCAAGCAGCCTCGCCGCGTCTATCGAGCCTACATATCGCACTCGGAGCGAACCTCCTACGCGCGTTTCGTTTAATTCCTCCAACATTTTCCACCATCTTATCTTTAATTTGGACTGGTTTTGGTTTTTTATTAGAATAGTTTCGCCTCGATACCGGTCCGGCTCCTAGCTGAAGGTTGTTTATAGATAACAGTAAAGCGTATATTTATTGGTCGCCGCGTCGACTGCGCAACACTAAGGTCGTTTGTCGTATGAACGGCAAGGCGACTTGAAATATCATAGTTTCGTGTTTCATAATGAGTGGAACACGTTTTTGTGGGTTAGAGCGAGTAGTGGAGTGGCCTAACGCGTGAGCGGGTCGGCGACAAAAAACGCAAAACGCAAAAACGTTGAAAATCGGAGAAGTCGAAGGCGGTGCTCGCGGGCGTCGCAGCAATGGCCGCGGCTGCCGGCGCGGAACGATCCGCTTCATTGTGTTCGCGGCTGATGATATTTTTGCACTCACAATTCCTTTTTCGTTCAACATTTTTTACGCGACTGGTATGGCGGCAGCCAAGTGTGAGTTTTATCATTTGAATATTAATTCAATCGTAGATTCTTACTAATCAAAACCGTCTGGGATCGACACGAGAGAGCAGCTGTGCGGCATAACGGTGCTCAGGGATATTTATGAGGTTTATTGAAATCTCCAGCCTGAATAATGCAAAACGTGGATCGAGCGAGCTCTATCTGTAACAGTATAAAAACCTTAACTGTTATAGAGTTAAAAAAAGAAAATTTGACATAAATTTATAAATATTTTATTTCGATAATTTCATGATACGAAGAAAATTTTGACACCTTGAAGATATTTAATTATGGATTTGAGTCATAAATAAAAAAAAATATCATTTGAAGATATGGTATGTAAAATAAATTAGAATAATTTACAAGGAGACGACTCCATAGCCGCCTCAGTGACCGTTTAAAGTTTTCACTGAATGCGGCGCGTCCAAAACGCGGATGAGCGGGTGATATACTGGTATTGCTTTTTTAGTGCGCGCTCGTTAGGCGAATATAGCAAAACTACAACACTATCAATATTTAAATTTATTGTGACAATCTATTACCGGTTATAGACCGCTCTCTGGACATGATTTTTTTCGAGCGTGATTTATGCAGAATCACTCACGACCCCGCGATCGGTTTCGCAAAATGTTTCTAAACTCCGGCCTTAATGGGTCACTCGATATAAAGAGGTGACAAGGCGATTCTCGACTCGCCTCTGTGTTTATTCAAATCAGCGCGGAGTCGATTATGTAAAAATACACCCCACCGGTAACTACTATCGTAATAATGAAACAAGTTACCAATATTGATGTCAGTATTTAAAGTACAAGAATTTTTATTGAAAGGTAATGTTGGAAATGAACAATAATTTTTCAAACATTTGTTTCATATTGGTAGTTAATAATAGGATTTCGTATAATATTGTTGCCCACAATAAACAAATAAGAATTAATCGAATGAATTCAAATAAAAAGGTATTTAAATTTATTATAATACGTTACACAAAATAAGTATCGAACTTAGAGCCCTCATACCTTCTCGTTTTAGTCATCAAATTTAAAAAAAATGGTTACGATCGTCTAAAAATTTCTACATCAATATAATAAAACTATTGTGTCGCGCGAATTCTCCCGTTACTAAATTAGAACAAATACACATAACGTGATGTTATATAACCTATAGTCTTTCTGAATAAATGAACTATTCACCACTAAAATATTTTTAAATTCGATAGGTACAGTGGATCCTGAGATTGGCGCGTTCAACCAAACAAACAAACTCGATAGCTTTATAATATTACTAGCTGAACCCGCGGTTTCACCCGCGTTTAAAAAAAATGTAATGTGACATACATATAACCAAACGTTTTTCGACTCAAGCAACGACTCCACAATCCAATTTGATACTTACTTTATACTTGATATACCTTCCTCAAATG
>DWNE01000199.1:0-34986 GCA_018249875.1 Cecropterus toxeus
CCATGTGGTAGAACCAATGTAGTTCGACCGGGGAAGTACCACCGCCACACTTATCTCTAGCGTGAAGCAGTTCATGCGTTTCGGTGGAAGGGTGTGGTTGCCGGCTCACTTTTATATGAGGCTACCATCCCAGTCCTCGGGAGTAGCAACGCATCTGTGATAGACTTCATATAGAACCCCAGTTCTATATGAGGTTGCATACAGATGTCCATGGGCGACAGTAACCACTTACCATCAGGTGGGCTCCTTGCTCATTTGCTGCTTCATATTAATTAAAAAAAAAAAAAAAAAAACTGTGTGCACATTTTTCGCGAAATCAGACTAGCAGTTTTCGCGTGAAGGTGTAACAAAAGAAAAATACATCCACACAACATTTCGCATTTATATTATATTCATAATATAAGTAAGAAGTAAGAGGTAAGATTTGTTTCGATAAATTAAAGTAAGCTTTACTTTTTTGGTATATATAATATTTCATATTTCAATTCAAATTTAATTATTCAACATGGGGTACATAGGCTGGGTTTGATAATTATAATATTATCATAATACAAAAGTGGTTTCGAAAACATTTTATATTCTTTAAAATAATATTTTAGTTATTTATGAAATCTTTAAGTATTCACTTTATATCTAATATTTCAGTCACTGTTTTAATCAGAAAGGTTTTTATTTTTTTTATTTCAACAAGTGACGAGTGACAACCCTGACCTTATCTGATACCACACAAACCGCAGCCGCATAACGAACCCGCCCATATGCCTAACGACATGAAGTACCAAATTAAATTGCTTAGGAAACCCGTAACATTGATCTCCAGTACTACAGATATACCTCGTATTTATTAGTTGCTGAACATGTTTCTATCCCGATCCATTTTCCTGGATGAATGTTCTGTGTTTCGGATTTTGTACTGATAAATATAGCAAAGTTTCATAAAATCGAGTCATTGGCGTAAGGATTGTAGTTATGGACTTCAAAACAAGACTAATAGCACGCCAGTGCTTTGATAAATTCTGGGGAAGCAAGGTCTATGTCTATCTTTACGGATTTTTAGCGTGAATTTTCAAGACGCATAAAGCACGGTAGTTTTTTGCTAAATTCTGACAACCCACTGGTCGCATCTGGCGCATCTGCACGGATTTTTGTTATGTTTATTTTTATATGATTGTAAAATCGTTCATTGTAACTTGTCAAATTCATATAAGTGTATCATATTGTTTTATTACGACATTAATTTAACCACTAGGTCATAATATAATGGGTCCGATCCCACGCGATCAGGGTAAGGCTACGGTATCCCATCCCTGTCGAATAAAATGGGCTTTCGGAGTTTCGGGCGGCAAGAGTGGGAGATACAACCGTCCAGCCAAGCAACCCCGGGAAAGATGAAGACGCTCACTAGGGCAATGCGCTGAGAGGACTTCGATTGGGTTCATTGCGACAAAAAAATACGGTCATAATATATTGGTGTTTTGGTGTAACTTAATTACGTTTAAAAAACATTAAATTAGTAGAAAAAAGTAATTATATTCTAAATTATCCAGAATGTTACTGTACCAGAGAATATTACATAATAACATTTTCTGAATTTTGTTACAAGTACAAGCTTTGTAATAATTCTGATTCTAAAGGCTTAGCTTCGAATCTGAAGGGCACTTCAACGTACTAAGATGATTTATGATTGTAGGTAACACTCGTAAATCTTCTTGCTTAGGGGTATTCAATTTAAGTACGAGAAAATAACATATTGGCCGATATTAACTTTAATATGGCGAGTGACGCATAAAATCGGTAAATGGCTATCAAATAAAACGGATTTTCATTCCGATTACAGATTGGAATTTGACAATTTGGACTCGCGTAATATTGAAACTTTAGTTTAGGTATGGAATAGTTTATTGGGTATCAGATACGACATACACAAAATAGTTTTATTTTTAAGCTCGAAATATGCTCGAATATCTGAATATTATCTTCAATGTTTTATATGGAGTGTCATTGTTATCCTTTTATTAAACCATATATTGTACTAGCTTTTCACCCGCGTTTATTAGAAAGCAATCTACTAAAATACAAACAAACATAGCGTGATGTTATATAGCCTAAAGCCTTGATCGATAAATTTGCAATTCAACACAAAAATATTTTTTCAATTCGAACCAGTAGTTCCTGAGATTAGCGCGGCCAACCAAACAAACAATATTAGTATAGATTTAAATGTAGTTAAGTTCGATTCGCGTGCCAATACCGAAACATAGCAAAGAATCTTACATGAGGTTAAATACAGATATCCATACATAGTAGTAATTTAACTTCAGGTGGGCCGCGTCCTCATTTGCTACTTAAATATCATTTACTAGTAACATCGTTTAAAAATAGGTCCATTTACTAGTTTTCATTTGATACCCATATTGTCGTAATAGTAAAAAAATCGCTCCTTTTTCCTCTATTTCCATGTGCCAAAAAATGTCACTATGCAAACTGGGACGATTCTAATGATATGTCATACGTGACAATCCGTCAAGCCGTTTAGGCTGCAGCGCGTGCCAAAGAAATACATACAAACAAATATACATACATACGCTCGAAAAACATTACTCTCCTTCTGACGTAGTCGGGTAAATATATACATGTATTTTGACTATGTGTGTATAATGTACATATATGTATCCTCGTTCGCTATTATAAAATACTTAGCAAGTTACTATGTTAAAGTACTTCAATAAAACCAGAACTAAGAACTTCTACGGCATGTACGATGTTAAATCATTGGAAGCGCTCCAGCCATGGAGCCCAATTCTACTAACTGATACTGCTTGCGGAATAACTTGATGTTTTGTCTAACTTTCGTAATTTTATTTTAAACGTACATATTCGATTCTAATCTTATTTTAGGTTGATTAGAAATGTCCATGGGCAGCAGTGTTCACTTACCATCAGGTGGAGTACATGATCTTTTGCTATGCCGTATAACAAAACATATTTCGAAGCGCATATTCTATTATTTCTATTTTTTAATCATTGGAGAAGGTTGTTAAGTATGTGCAGTAAATAAACAACTGTTTGCTGATGATTTATTTACTATTTTGGTAGTGAATACCATTCCCGAGCATTCAATATAATTATCTGTTAATTAGTCTTATTCACAGATTTAAATTACGTATATTTATTGCATTACATGTAGATCGGTACACATATTCAGAAGTTTCCAAATTCAAGTACATTTGTTTTTCATCATCAGATAAACACTGCATTTACAATCCTATCGTAACTCCACAATGATCCAAACTGCTGCCACGCGAAGTGTACACAAGAAACTAGCAGCACTTCCTCGCGAAATAGCTAAACTTCTTTGTTGGCCAAGGTAAGCCAGCTCTCAGATCACCGGATCAGGAGGAGAACAATTATATGTAAAAAAAGTCGCGTTTAGCCCATACAGTCTCATCGTCATGACTGCAAATGGCACGATCATTAGCTCTCAGAAATAGCTGCATATTTGCACTGCTTCACAGCCTCTGCAGATTCGGCCGCCGCACCAGCACGCATTGAAGTCGCTTGTACATGGGACGGTGCGAAAGTATCAACAAGGTATATTATCAATTTATATGAAAACACAAAAAGATACTCCAGTGTAATTGGTTTCAATAATTGTTTTTGCTGCGTCGATTCTACACGTGTGTATGTCATTTATACAAATCCCAGTGCCGATAAAAGTAGCTAGTAGAACTAGGCCTCATAATCAACGGGCGTATCTTCGAATGAAAGAATTCTATTCAACGGATTTAAAATAACTTTTAAAATAAAACGAGTCATTTATTCAGTTTAAAGTTATTTTCAGTAAATGGTTTTACAGGTTAATTATTACAATTTGTTTATAACTGGGCAAAACATAACGTTAACTAATGCGCTTATAGAAATGAAGAGGGTTGAAGTGTTGTTTAATAGATCTCTCTTATAGTATCCAAGTCTAGAATATTTAATATTGTAGATATTTGTTCTATATAACGGGGAAATAAAAGCTTGTAGTTCGAATGATGCTAAATTATATGATATAGACTATGTAGACTTACCTTTAAAACGAGTACTCACGATACGTGGTTTTAATTTATTTTACAAGTTTTTGTACACGTTATATCATAAAAAATACAGTCATTACAAATAATAATTATAGTACCTACGGTTTATTTTACAGATATTTCTATTCATTTGTATGGATTGTGGTGAAACTGATGACAAATTGACAGATATGACCATTTGTTGAAGGGGAAAGTAGGGAAGTTAGAAAGCCTTATTCTGCGGAAATATCATCTGCATGCCTATTTTTTCTTGCAGCACAGATAATTTTGTAGAGGTTTTTAAGGCAAAGGGGGTTTGGTTAAAGAAACCTATATAAAGCGATCTTATTTAACTTAATTGGAACTGCCTTCTGCTTACTTCTATATATTTCTTAATATTCATTTACACATACTCATAAATTAGGAATAAGGAGAGAATGTCATGTTCAAAGCATCTTAGAGTCTATTGTTCTATTGTTTCTACATCATACATTGACTAGAATGTTTGTGAATGACAGACATTAACGAGAACAAAATAAATCACGAGAAATATCAGTTTGATTCATCGTTAACGTGAGTACGGTTGGGAGAGCTCTTTGCGTTACGCTCCTCAGTAATTTAGATTGACTGGTTTCGAGGCTATTTAAATTGTTTTTCGGGACATGCTCCAACACATAACTGTACGCAATTTATTATTCACAAATAGACTACGGAAATTGAGTTTTAACGAAGACAAATTGAACTAAAGCGGAATCAATTACGGGAGATTTATTTTCGCGGAGAAAGAATTAAGTAAGCAGAGACAAAAAGATGTAAATTGAATTTCGTCAACTCAAAACAAGGAGTTTCGAATGGAGTTATTGTGAAGATTGTGAGAAAGGCTTTGTAGCATTTATATTATTTGTTTATTCTACTCGGCCCTTTGGCGGTAGTGACGAAAATTACGGCCTTAGTTGAACTGTTATTTGCAAAATAAATTTATTGTTTTATATTTTTTACTCGGCTGCGTCAAAAGTGTAATGGTTTTCGTTTATGTCCATTTCTTTGGCACGCGCTACAGCCCAAACGGCTTGACGGATTGTGACGTATGACATATAATTAGAATCGTCTCAGTTTGCATAGTGCTATATGTCAAAAAAAGTTTTAAGCAGTCGGGTTTTTTGTTTTAATGTTTTTAACGTTGTTAGTAGTACATGATTGTGTCTATCATAAGTACCCGGAACATTCTCAATTATTCGAAATTAAAATATGTTCGCCATAGTATTAGTCTTAAATCATGTACTGGTCATCTTGCGTTACGTATTTCTGTAGGTTTTCCGTATTGTCAATTTTAAACAAGTGTAAGAAATATCTCCAATGAAAGACAATAAATCCAATTAGGTGTTTTATTCTATTTCAAAAGGAGTGCTTAAAGCATACAGTATCAATGCATTACTTATTCACAACAAAATGTAAAAAACAAAACAATACGTTATTGAGAACAATATTAGCTTGCGGTTCTGAACATGACATTAAGATGCCATTTAAGAATCGGGCTTTATTTTTAACTTCTATTGAGTAGTGCTGCGATATATTTGACGACTCGCGTGGCGGAGCGGTCACAATACCGGTCTGACACGCAGTGGGTTCCGGGTTCGATCCCCGGCCAGACAGACATCTGAATGATTTGGTGTAGGTCTGGGTGTTTGTGTATTCGTGTTTTTTGGTCCATGGTACTCATGACACAGGAAAAAAGCCTAATTTTCTATACTCATAGATAATAAGCCTAATGTAGGGTACATTAGGCTTATTATCTATGAGTATAGAAAGCATTTTATATACGAGTAGTTTGGGAAACTCTCACAAAAGGTGTTCGATGCATACGAATGCAGAATAACTTTCTAGTCCCATTAAAATATGGTAAGAAAAGACAGCATAGAATATATTTTTAATAAAAATTATACATTAAAGGTCCACAAACGTAGCTTTGGTAGATTTTCTATAACCTGTTATGATGATTTTATTGTATTTTTCATAAGTTATGTGATTGTACAAGTAATTCAATGAACGTCGTCTTAAGTATAATTTCATTATAATCAAATCGAACAAAGTCATACGCAGACTGTAGTCAAAAACAGAAATAACACATCTACTTCTTTAAACCAAAACTAAAATTAAATACACGAATGAGAAATTTCCCATACCCTCGCACCAGGTGTATGAAACCGAAGTTCGTGCAAATAAATTTAAATGTAAATATCTCGTATTCGGAAGCATTTCAAACTTCTACAAACATATTCCCTTTAAGGCTGCCCAGGAGTTTACACTTCAAACGGTAAGTCATGAATTTTGGAGGGTTGAGACGGTGTAGCGCTACGCCGTAGACGCTACGCCGTAGCTACGTAGCGCCGTAGAGCTTTTATTGCTTGGAAATATAGGATGTTATAAAATATTTCACGATCCATTAGTTTGCTGGATCGTTGATAGCTTGCGGATGCGATCGCCGGGAATTTCGACGTAATTGAAAACTGGGGCCGGGGAACTAAATAATGCTGTATATATTTCTTGGACCTATTGCTGTGTGGATCGTGGTGCATGATTTCCATTTGTGCAAATGTACTAGTTTCAAATTATTTATAAAGTATACTTGTACACTGTAAGTATAATATAAAGTATACGGCATAGTAACTTTATAAAGAAACTTTGATATAATTTTTGATTTGATTGATAATTGATATACAATCAAAGTTATTAATCAAATCAAAAATTATATCAAAGTTTCTGGCACTTAATTAAATACACTTTGTTATCTTTACACTTTTACTCACGTACACACACGCTCACACACTTATTACTTGTTTTGTTTTGTTGACTCTAGATCTTATTGTAATTGTAAAAAAATCTTAAAAATAACATAAATTTATATATAAATACATTGTAATTGAACCTCGTTAACTATGTTCCCGGGATGGGCGTAAACAGCTGCGACACAGTATTTTTACTATTGCAGATGTTTACTCTGTAATTTGTTTTTTGTGCAATAAAAATCTTTATAATCTTGACGACCCGCGTGGCGATGCGGTCACCATTGGGTTCCAGGTTTGATATCTGGCCAGACAGACATCTGAATTGTGAATTAAGATTCTGTACCGAGTCTGGGTGTTCGTGTATCTTTGTATCCACGGTACCCACGTCACAAGACAATATCCTAGTGTGAGCTATAAGTCCAGAAAGCGTTTAGAACAAAAATAAGTATATTTAATTGTTAATTTAAATCTTTATTTCCTTCATAATTTGCCCTCAATAAACAAATCCTAAGTTTGGTATGTGTGTTGTATCTATGTAAGGGTCTTAAATTAATCGTGTTACTCAATCTTATCCCTTCCCTATAAGTCAATAAATATCCTGTCGGCAGTTGGCAGTATGACGTCACGCACGTGACTCCGGTGCTTCCGTGCGCTGGTCACGTGCTGCGGTCTTTATTTGACGGTCTCGACGTGATCAGGTTTGGAACTTCGTAATATATTGAACTAAGGTAGCTAATGTTACCTTGTTTCAATTTATCACGGAGTTATTTTGGTCTTAAGATTATTATGTGTGTGTTGGTATGCTTGCCAAGAGTATTCGATAGTATTTTTTTGCAGTTCAAGTAGCGACGAAACTTGTAGTTTATTTCGTAACAAGTTGTTTCTGTATTTAGAGAAATTATTATCAAACTCAAATAGAAAACAAGTCTCGGTTATGCGAGAAAACATAAGGTCCGTAGATGTTTAGTATCTATATATAGGTCGTAAATTGATCGTGTTACTCAATCTTACCATTCTCTATAAGTCAATAAATATCCTGTCGGCAGTTAGCAGTATGATGTCACGCACGTGACTCCGGTGCTTCCGTGCGCTGATCACGTGCTTCGGTCTCTATTTGACGGTCTCGACGTGATTAGGTTTGAAACTTCGTAATATGTTGAACTAAGGTAGCTAATGTTTCCTTGTTTCGGTCTATCTCGGAGTTATTTTGGACTTAAGATTATTATGTGTATGTTAGTATGTTTGCCAAGAGTATTTGATAGTATTTTTGTACAGTTCAAGTAGCGACGAAACTTGTAATTTATTTCGTAACAAGTTGTATTTAGAGAAATTATTATCAAACTCAAATAGAAAACAAGTCTCGGCAATCCGAGAAAATATAAGGTCCGTAGATGTTTAGTATCTATATATAGGTCGTAAATTGATCGTGTTACTCAACTCTATAAATCAATAAATATTCTGTCGGCAGTTAGCAGTGTGACGCCACGCACGTGACGCCGGTGCTTCCGTGCGCTGATCACGTGCTTCGGTCTCTATTTGACGGTTTCGACGTGATCAGGTTTGAAACTTCGTAATATATTGAACTAAGGTAGCTAATGTTACCTTGTTTCAATTAATCACGGACTTATTTTGGTCTTAAGGCTATTATGTTGTATGTACGTTGGTATGCTTTCCAAGAGTATTCGATAGTATTTTTATGCAGTTCAAGTAGCGACGATACTTGTGGTTTATCTGGTGACAAGTTGTTACTGCCTTCAGAGATATTATTTTCAACCTCAAATATAAATGCACGTTTTATCGAATCATAGTAGAGAAGTTTTAGTGAAATACAACAGGAATTTTTGTAAAAAATGTTGTATGCGTCATTGAAACGTTTTAATACTAGATTTAAAGAGCACTTGTTCATCACTGCCATTTTGAGAAATTAAAATGTATGTAATAGTAAAATTATAATAAATAAGTCATATAAGACACGATAGTGCCCTATATGAAATATATTTTAAAACAAATTCTTAACAATAAGGTTAATAGTAATCCAGTCAGCTCCAGTTGTCAGCGTCGACACGCGCGTGACTTCGGTGCTTCGATGCGCTGGTCACTAGATGGGAACTTTATTTTCGGCTTCGTCGTGATCAGATTTGGAACTTTGTGTTGCGACGAATATGAAATTATGGTCAGTAATAAGAATTTACTAGTGTATTATGTGTGATTTTTTTTAAATATATTATTTTCTGTTTTGTCTGTATGATATTATCAATGAACTATGTGAGTAGTCAACATAGATAATTTAATTATTATATTCAAGTGAGATAATATTAAATAAAACTTTCTGAATTTTCCAAAACTTTTCAATGTGTAAGAGGTAAGGTATTAACAACATAAATGAAATAAAACCCATACTTCAAACCACTTTTTATTTCGTGTTCATCATTTTAATACAACATACAAGTAAATTTATCCTCGGATATTATTTATCAATTCTTAATCGCTAGCTTATTATTACCTGAATAACAAGTATGTATGTATGATTATTATACGCGTCGATGTTATTATCGAACGCATCAGGAAAGTACAGAAATGCTTATATAAATGCTGTCCAACCCACACGGCGTTTTTAACACAAATAAATCATTAGATTAACAAACCTTACTTAAACCCTTCGAATGGAATGTTATAAGTCCACAATTCCACGCACACATAAAATTAATCAAACACAATAGTTTAGAGAGCCATTTATAAAAAAACGGCACGAACATCAAATGGAATTTTACCGAGCGACGTTATTCTTTAATAACACTATTTTTAAACAATTATTTTTGTGCTACGAGTTTAATTTAAAAAGCGCATTAAACAGTATATAAATGTATAGAGAAACGCTGCAAACATAACGTGTAACGTATTGTACGGCAGATTAACGCCGCACGGTAAAATTCGACAACTTAACGCAGAAACGTAAATAATTTTCACTCCGTGAATATGTACCGACGTTTTTTGTAACGTAGAACAAGGGAACGTGGTTTGAGCTTGTCTCAGACGAGGCGAAATTAACGTTCATTCGTATTCGTTTGCGACATTAAATACCTACATCCTAAATTACATTACGTAAATACTTGTGGGTGATCAATTCACTACGAGGAGCTTAAGGCCGTAGTCATGCTGGCGAATTGCTCCTAAGTACACTTCACAGATCTTAGTGAACAAGGTTTCTTAGGCTCCTAGGTTTAAAATTATTTTCCTTTATAGTTAAAAGTGACAGTTATAATCTGCTCATTCGCTGCTTTGAAAGACAAAACACTACGAGTTATTATTGTTGCATTCACTCTATACTTCTGATGTAGATACGAATTGAATGTATACGATTGATATTCGTACATTAACCACATTATTGTGTGGTATTTGCAATGAATTCATGATAGAATATACTACAACGATATTTTTAGCTGCGCCTTTCCTGCACCTTAAATTTAATCATTTTATATTCATATAGTAATATCATAATTCATACAGGAAAGTTTGTCCGTATAAAGGAAATCCGTTCATAAAATCCTCCTACTAATCAATTTATATTAAACAGGCATTCCTATTGCGCAGAAAATTCACTTTATCTTTAAACGGCAATAAGATAATGGTAGGGTTCCTGGGTATGTCGCAAGAACGCATTTCGCTCCATCTGAGAAAGCATCCGAGATTAATTAATACTACATAATAAGCAATTAAATTAAATAGCTGAAACAAAATAAAATCACATTAAAAAACACAAACACACACACGAGAAACAAATCAACTGGATTAGGTACTGGAAGATGAGAAACTAATTAAAATGCTAATTCTAACATTCAGCGTATACTTCTGCCATCATGTATAAAACTTAAGATATTTACGGCTTTGCCATTGAATAATAAATAGTATAGCTAAAATATTGTGAGAATCTGATTGGTGTTTAATGACAATAAAAGTAATAATTTTGTTGCTTCATAGGATTAGATAAGTTGTGGGCGCCAAAGCCCTAATAAGCAACAGTAAATAATAAATATCTAAAACTATCATTTAAACATCTGTTGATAATTTAATCCAAATTCAGCACTCTGGACGATTCCAGAAGACAAGTGGTATCATAATTATGCCACAAGCTCGTTCTTGGCGTAAAATTTTATTATAAGGTAAAAGTAATTTTCAGTATAAGTGAGTGTGAATAGGATAATAATCAACCTGAATAACGACTCAAAGCTTATTAAAAGTCAGCCACAATTTACAAGAAATGTTTAAAAGACTTAAATTTGATTGCTCCGCAATCTCACCAAATTGTAGATCGACAAAACCGCAAGACTACTGCTGAAATATTGATTTAGGGCCCAACCAGGAATACAGAAGTATAAACTATCTATTAAACACCAATCAACAATATCTCTCACATTTAACATAATCCATTAGTTGACCACGTTAATCACTGCGTATTAGCTTTGATCTTTCAAAGTATCTCAAAATCTTTATCAATGCACCGTTTATAAGACAGCCATTTCCAAACACCGAAAAATCTGTCTCTTATCAGTTATTAAAAGTAATGCGTGGTCAACCTATCATTAGAATATATAATACGATAGGAATAAAAATATACCAAAAATATTTGAAGCCTTTAATAAACATATTGGTAATTGTAGTCCTTTACAAAAAGAATTCATGAAGTTGATTTCTGTATCAAGAAATATTGAAAAAACGAAAGCTTAGGCTTCTAAGTTTAGTTTTTGAGATACAGTTAGAAATCATAAGAATGATAAAAAAAAAGTTTATAGTAGTAAATCATAAAGAAAGAAAAGGAGAATGATTACGTACTAAAAGACCTTACTGACACATTGCAAGTGTCGAAATCCGTGACTAGAGAATGGCGTAAAAATACGCTGAAATTTCACAAAATTACCAAAAAACTTAGGGCTAAACTAACCGAAACGTCACTGACTAGCTTCATAAATACGATAAATTACGAGATAATAAATAATAATAAATTAGAATTTAACAATCAAAAAGTAAGTAAAATTGCTATTTTAACTGTTGTCGAAACTTTAACTATTAATAAATTAAACAGTGCAATAAATAATACAAGTGGGGTTGACGTGATCAGAAGTGCGAAGGCGGAAACAGGTGAGTCAGTTTTTTTTTCAAAACGTCAGAACTGTCGAATACAATCTAGTATAACATGAACACTAAACAACTAAATCATTTGCCACGATTTTTCTAGCAGCGTCCTTATACGATCGAACTACCCAACAACTATTCAAATAAAATAGTCAGTAAGTGCTTCTTAACAAGAAACACTTCGACTTATTGCCAAAGTTACGAAATGGGCCAATACGTTTCCAAAACCCGACACAAGACGAAATCGTGGCAAAGACACATTTTACCACACGTTAAATTTAAATTCCTACACAGATATAAACCTTAAGTACCGATTAGCATTCAAGTTCATTATGAAAAAATATATCATTGGAAATATTCTTCAACTTCTTTTCTTAACCACATACCATCAAAGAACAACTTAATTATGCATGTGACAACCGAATTTTATAACTACACGTTTATCCCTAACAACATTTTGGCAACAAATATTTTTTCATTTTTATTTTTTTCCATTAATTTCAACAGTAACGTCAACATTATCGAAGTTAACATTACCTTCGTTAAATTTACCAATGTTTCATCGAATTCGTTTGTCATCGTCTTGGAAAGAAGACATAGAAAGGTATCGACAGAAAATGTAGAGATAAGTGTGACTCCAGCTGAGAAATCAATAATCCAACTCAATTTTGCCTATCAAATTTAATCTATATAAAACTCTTCCTTCAACTTATCAACTGGAGTCACATCGAAGCAAAATGACTGTGTATATGTCCTAACCAATGAAAAATAAATATCCTGAATTTTTTTTAGATTTTTTTTATATTTTTATTTTTCTGTGATCAGTCTTAAAATTGAGTCATACGACCTAAGTAAGAAATGATGAACCTTAAATTTACCTTAAAAAATCGCTAGGCCAGAACTATCTCTGAATCTGTTCGAGGTCATAATTGTGATCTGTATAAGAGTAGAAGTAGTAAGAACTATTTTAGGGGAAACATGAAAAGGTCTAGAGTATGAAAGTGTAGGCGACGATTGATGACGATTTTTCTTACATAATTGTTGTTCTTCTCGATAACATTATACCCCTCGTATTGACAAGTCGTCACAATACCCACAATGTCCGCATTTTAACAATTAAGTAAACGGGAAAGTTTAACTGTCTAAGGAAAAGGCTTCTCCGCTAGTAAGGCTCTCGGGGAAACTAATTTACACCACCCCTAATACATACATTATTGGTTTTAGAGTAATCAACATTGAATAGTTTTCATTTTATAATTATCTTAACACTAAAGAGTACAAAAAATAAAGGAAATATTATGAATATATGAAAAACAACAAGTTATTAGCGAAAACTATCGCATCTCATATAAGAACAACATTGTTTTTTTTTTCGTTACAGTAACATTATACTTATGAAGTAGATGTGAAACAGATCGATAAATATACTCAACAAGTGGCCGGGCAGCTTCCGAAGGCGACCGGAGCAACGCCGCAGTACCAGTATCGTTATCTACAATACAAGATCGTTTCCCTTCGATTATCCTCATTGTATCAAAAATATCTGCTAAAACAGCCCTTTCCCTTAGAGAAAACTCCATAGAGTACAATTTGAACAGTCTCAAAGTAACTAATGTAGGTAACAATTATCAATGTCTTGGGGATATGCACGAATCGAAATTTCGAAATAAACATCTACCAATACATTACGACGTAGATGAAGCGATACCTACACAGAATGCTACGGCAACACCTATACTATAGATATCATACGGATACAAGTTTATAATTAGCACATACATTTAAACCGTATCATAAATGCATATAATGATCGTTTGAAACACAGAAATATTAAAGTCTGTACAAAATTCAAATGCGTCATCAAACTTCTTTTATAAAAGGATTAAAATATTCCTTTAAATTTAAGGCCACGGCGTATTCTGGTGTTTCAGTAGTATTTTATAGTAAGATTACTGTTTTTAAAGAAGTCATTATTCTAATGACGGGCCTTATTTACAGTAGAAGCTCTTGGTGCCTTGTGGACACACAGTACAACGCGGTGAATTCACCAGCAAGATTGAATATTCAGTGTTTCAAATCATAATGCTGAGCGAAGCATTGATAGAAAAGTGTGAGAAACAGTTCGTTTCTTACGAACATCTTAACCTACAGTGATACACTACCGAGAGCATGGGGTGAGACCGCTCTACTATTAATATTCGTATGTAAAAATATCGGTGAAAGACTGTTCAAAGCTCAAGGTGTCTTAATCACTAGACTAACATACACAATGCCATATCTAAAAATACACACTACACCATAATGCTAAGTAGGATATAATTTAAATTAGTTTTCATAAGCAGTGTTTTAAATCTGGCAGGATGTCAATTTATATGTGTAAACCTTGTGTGTGGACAATTACAGCATCATATAACTAATTAGTTTTAACTTACGTGCATACACATACATCGATACCATTTAAATATCTAAAAGCAATTTCATCGGCGACTAGCTTCAGTGAGAAAGATTCCAAAGTATCGCTATCTCTCTATCCCATCCAACATTTCTCAAACATCAACAAAAGCCAATTGGTCTATTTAATTTTCATCTATTATCAATGTCACTCCACTAAGTGGATGATATGTTACGTCCCAACATGAAACAATTCGCTATTAAAACTTTTTAATTTAAACTTTTAACATCGAGAAAACTGGCTCAGTATTGTCAGCAGATCAAACATCAAAATTTTCAAACTTCACTAACCATTCCATCTCTTCAACCATCGATCTAATAATAAGAAACATTATTTTTGATATGTCATTAACTAACCCATCGCTATTCTATGCAGTTTCATTTGGAATCTTTCCGCGTTAAAAATATTATCGTTAACTAAAATCACACACCTTACAGTTAATAGAGTTAAATACCTTAACACACGTTAGGAAAATAAAGTTTATAGTATGTAATACAGTATATTTATAAGTCTCCCAATATTCTCTTTTACGTAAGTGATCTCATGTGAGAAAATTACGTCAAACACAGACCGTAGAATAGACACATCGTAAAGGGGCATTGTCACACATCGGGCGAAACTTGTATAATATGTTACAAGGTCATCTAACCCATATGTGGAAGTTACAATTGTCCATCCCAAACTATTTCACATCCTTCCAACCTTTCGCGGATCAAATGGCCTGTATCAAAAGACTTACAAATACACAGATTACGTTACAGACACTATGTTACACGAAGAGCAAAGAAATGCATAGAATTATAAATGTACGACGATTATTATTATCATTATACCTAACTTCAATATTAAAGTAGAATTCATATCATATAAAACACCTTAAGAAAACTCCAAAACTCTTCAATACAAAATTATACCATTGGGAAAATAAATACTATTATTTGCAAACGTCTCAACTAACATAAGCGATAGTAAAATATTTTTTTTATAATAAAATGTATCATAAATTCAAACGTGAGTTAAATTTAAAACATTCAGAGTAATCTTTGAGGATGGATGGTTTGTGCTCATATGCGCTTTGTTACTTTTATCTTAACATACAACAATCACATTTTCCATAAATCGTGTACACACGGAAACATATCTACCGAAACATATAGCGTCTCGCCTGCCATCCCTCACACTACTATACCGAGGGTGGCAGCACTCGTTCCGTCCTACACAATGTCCAAAAATTTAATTTTTACTCTCAAAACTCAACGTCAGTCATCGAATGCAGTAAAACCATTGCATGCATTGCATTTAAGAAAAATATCTCAAAAATCAAGTGTAACACCAACGTTCTGTGCATAGTTCACTAAATTATCATTAATTAATTAGCGAATTAATGAAATTCAACAATGATATAACGTCGCCGCTTAATATAATCGATAAAAGCGATGATCGAAGATATCATAAATTATCAAAATTTAATGAGAAAAGTAATACAATTCCTGAGCAATTGATAGAGTTTACAGCCGGTGCAGCGATGTATCAGACGTCCACAATCCTCCTGATTCGCTACAGATATCGTTATATAAGAATAATATCAATCATGCAGACGTCCACTACATTTGATACAATCGCTGTACATGCTCAGATCTTAAAGAGATCCGATTCAGTAAACGAACGTAGAAGCGACAATGTATTTACAATACCGCATTATAACGCATCGTTAAGTACTATAAAATTCAACGTTCTACTACGTAATATAATAAGTGACCAAATAGTCAACCACATACAATCTGACAAGCTAACATTGATACATTATTCTCTACCTTGATGAATACATTAACAGGTGACTTTTATTAAACGTTACCAAAATCGTTTTCAAACAATGTTCACGAGTATAGCTACAGATATGGTTACAGTGAAATCCTTACTTGTCGATGCCAATCCTGACCGTACGGATATTTCCGAGCCCATCAACAATAATTTCGAAGTCCTAATTTCCATTTCACATTCTAATAACAATGTTTCGATCTAAATAACATCTTACAAATACTTACTAATCGTTTTCATAATTTCCATTACAAAAATACACACTCTCTCAACACATTCTCAAACCAGCTATTAGACTTTCCAACGTTTCCATCTCGTACGACCCGACACTCCTTACACCTAAGAAGTAACACTACGACGTCTTTATTCTAAATTATTTACAGTTTTCTACACACTTCCTGAGAATCACTAATTTTGACTGGTTAATTTAGAAAACGTAATCAATGATGGTACTAAGTAAAAGCTTGAAATTTCATCAATGATCATTGCAGACCACTTCTAAGCCCAGTCGATGATTTATAATCATTTTTTCGAAATCATTTTCGAAATCGAGAATTGAGATCACCAATGTATATTTGATCAATAAACTTGATTATACGAAGAAATGATGCAAAAATATCAATTGGGCTCTTACACTTAACGTTTTCACTCAAGATTAAGTCTATAATGATAGGCTTAAGGGAGGGAAGAAATTGAAAAGGGTAAATTATCGGGAAATTCTGACGAGGAATACAGCAGCAGTTAAAGAGGTGAATACACTGTTTTAATAGGTACAGGAATAGAATAGCCACAGAAAAGGACGCGAATTTTTTTCGAGACATTCGTAAAACAATGCGACTTTTGATTGCATGATTGCACTGAATGAAAGATTTTTTCATGTAAATGGTCTTAATTTTAATCTTAAGAGAACTGCTGAGTATAAAATTATAAACAATCTTGTAAGCCTAGTTCGTGCTTACGTTACACTAATAGTGCTAGTTAGTAGTAAAATGTTCCCTAGAGTAATTGACTTGGAAATAGTGGTTTTGGTTAGCGCTTTATTGAACTCTGTTTAAACCAACGGAAGACGTTTGGTTAGCAAAACGCATGAATCATTGCACTATGCCTAGAAGTTTTAAAGTTAAAGATAATTAACATAATAGAATGTAATTGAGAGACTTGATATAAATCTTCTCGCGGAACAGAAAGCGGCAAGATTATGCACTTGGACATGAAATCCGCAGAATATGTGTAAATTATGAATTTAAAACCCTCTTAATAAAATTGATGTATTAGTCACAAAAAACAGATATTATTATAAAGACGCACTCAAATAACAAAGCATTTGCTCTTACGCGAGTGTAACGACTATGTTAAATCAACTGCCTACAGTATAATTTCCCATAAGTTTAAACAGAGTCGCGAAGGATTTAAAGCAGTGCTGCTGTAGGAAAAGGGAAACAGGATCCATAGAGCTAGTACAGTTAATAGCTACATTTCCGTAGAAAAGTAAAGCTTAATCCGGATATTTAAGATTACTTACGTTACAATACAAATAGTTCTTAACCCTACACTCATAAGAATATGTAGTTAAAGTTATATAGATCTATGTTGTAAATTTTGAAACTACCGCCTAATTCACTGAGAAGCTTTTTTGAAGGATTTTCAAAAGATTTGTGCAGTGTTCCACATCTAACATTGTTCTTATGTATCGCCGTTTAATTACCATAAAAATAAAAAATGGATATTATTTTTTAAAGATTTTATTTTGAAATATCAGATACCGCAATATATTTATGACTTACTTGACAAAACAGTTTGATGAATATGATGCATACTTCTATGGCAATCAATCGGTAAGTAAATTAGAAACAATGCCAGAAACAGATACAAGTTTAGATAGCGCCCATGATGTCGCTTTGAGAAGTAAAATAATTGATAAATTTAAAAATTTTGCTAAGATGTGCAGTCTACTTGGTACAGATGATTCAAATTCACGTTCAAATGGGTGCTCATCTACGTTGTGTAGCGATACTTAACACTAAAGCAATACTTACGTTTCATGCCAACGTTTGTTCCCCAACACCAACTGTTTCAAATGAATTCTTATCAAAAATGCGCACACACACATAAGTCCCAAAAATATAGATAAATACACACACGCGCAGTTTTCACCACCACACCGCGTAACGTTTGTGCTAAGGAACTAGAAAAATCTAGAGACCTAGGAAAGCAGAGCATTTAGAAGTAGATTTCTTCGAGATTATCCTATTGACAACTAAGAGATAAAGAGAAAGATTAAGGCACAGACTGTTTATTAGACGTATGAGTTACCTTAGCACAAACATTATCTCCAATCAGTCATAACTAGTTTGGTAGTTCCAAAACAATTATGACCAATCATAGGGATACTAGCATAGCAACTACTTGGGCAAATAAAAAGAAAAGAAAATAAAACACACAGTAAAACTGCAATGAACTGGTATTATTATAAAAAAGCAATTATACAACAAAAATAATTCAAAACAAAACGACGTACATTAATTTAAAGAACAATTGTTTATACAAATAATTAAAAAAATATAATAATTATAACAACAAACATCGACAAAATATTTAAAGACAAAACATGTTTCAATTTAAATCAGTCCTCAAGCTTTAGAAATGCAATTTTTAAGAATGAAATGTTTTTCGTACAAAAAATCATTTATACTTATTATATTATGCAAAAACACAAAAAATAATTGTGAACGAAAATTAATTTGTAATAATAATAATAATCTTAAAAACTTAAATTACCTATTCAGGTTTATTAAAAAATAACTCATAATTGTCATATTTAAAAAAAAATGTTAAAAAATATGGATTACAGGTATTATAGTAAAATCGTGAAATGAGCGATTGTCATAACTTGCAAATTCTTAAAAATTTTGATACACTATACTATACTTAATATAAATATAATACGTTGAATTTTCAATTAAGTAGAAGCGTATATTGTTATCGAGACGATTTCATTCGTAGATATTGCGACAATCATAGCTAAGGTTTTTATCTAAAGATTTCAATGCATGAAGATTTCATAACGCAACATCCACGGATGATATCGACCAATATTACCCTAAGTAAAGAGTTCCGATGTTTCTAACGTAACTTCAGTTCATTAGAATGAACTTAACAATTGAAACTAGCGTAAAGATGTAACTTACTCCAGGTGTAAATTCATTCAAAAAACTGAAGTAAGCAGAGACTGACGGCCCAATTATCGAATCGATTGATAATTGCAAACAAATAACTTTATCACAGTAGATTAAGTGAAATACAACAATTTATCCGATCTTAGGAAAGATATAATAATTAATTTATTAGGAACAGGGCAGTCTATATTTAAAATCATTGGTGATTGATCACTGAAATTTGGACACTAAAGATTGGACATACATTCTACTTCACCTAATCTAATGGGCAGTGATTCCAGTGGTGGATTATTTAACTATTATCGAAGACACGTCAAGACGATGTGGCCTGTACACGGCACATTGCAAACTTCAGAAATAAAACGAAATCATCAAGAAAATTGATCGTAAATGCTCTGAAATTAGTGCAAGTAGCTACTCGATAAATAATAAAAATGAATATAAATAAGGGTTCCTAAAATAAATAATAAATTCATTGGTTTTATCATAACACAATCGGATCGGGTACATTACCAGACTACTATCTTGCACTAACGAGTAAAAAGATGAAACCATAGAGGTAATAATCGATCAGGTAAACCTATGATTAAATTTAACAAATCAGTAGAGTATGGTACATATTTACAAACAACACTAAATATCACTTATTAAATCACAACATGGTTGTATGGCACATGTAAAGCGGGTATTGCAAATAATCGACGGTGGGCAGAACTGACATCTCGAGACGTGTCTTCAATGTTTATGTTTATACATAAAAAATGAGATAATTTAAGAGCATAGGAATATCACCAAATCGATCGCGTAATCTAGGGTAATCTAATTCAGATCAATAGTTAATAGTATCTTCGATCCCGAAGCGATGGATCGCATCAGATCTCTTTATTGTCATAGATTCAGCAAATAAAAAACACTAAAAACATTATTAACTAAGAAAAAATCAAAACTAATGAAATCAAACTAAAATAATTCAGCTAACACACTCAAACACACGGTAATGTAAAAAATTATAATAGCATAATAATATTCATAAAATACAAAAAAAAAAAAATTAAACGTTACACATGCACCGTATAATACTACTGCTACAAAAATAAAGATGTTTCCATATAAAAAAATATCTTACCAGAATAACAAATTGTATAATTATTTTGTATACCGAGCAAGCTATTAATACTCCAGTAAGTAGTATGCGTGTTGCGCAAACGCATCATGGTGCTCTAAATCTGCTAAAATCTCAGAAAAATCATTAAAAAAATATCTAGCGAGACGACCACTTTGCTAATGTGCTCTACTAGTTACTACCGTGTCCAATCTATAAAAAAACATTTAAAATACCTACTTAGATTTGTATAAAAACGAACAATATTATTATCAACCAAATGTTACTAATCATAAAAAAAACAACGAAATTAAGGAATTTATGAATTCGTGGGCTCTCAGTGACTAGGCGGTAATGACGTCATCGGTCGAAACAAGGAAAAATGTCTTCCAACAAACACTAATCAAGAATAAAAACTATAATTATCCATCGTTTTTAGTTACAAATAACCTAAAATGCTTTATAATACTCCAGGTTACTTTAGTCGAAAGACAGGCGTGACTTTAATTTTGGGAACTGACTGAGCTCTATAAAACATTTTCGGTCGCTCGCCACCTTGTGATGAAAGTATTTTGATTTACGAGATCAACAATAGGACTTCAGTAACATTTACTAAAGAGTCTATTGAAGTACGTGCCTAACGCAAGCCGCAGTCAACTTTGTCATTGATAAAACCCCTAACATCACATTTCCCTAAAATTTTGTAACTACATTAAAAGGGGTAGTAAGTAAAGATTGTCCATATCAGCTCAATCAATTTAACACTTACCTAATAATAATGTAACAACTTCTTACTTAGTTTCATAATCATATTTCCATCGACACAGAATAAGTGCTAATTAAAAACAGGAAGTGCAATTGTGCCGAAGAATAATCTTAAAACTAACAACAATACGTTCGATTGATCTCTTAATACGATAAAATCACACACTTAACGTCTAACAATTTGTTAAGTAATAATAGTTAAAATATTGGTCCAACAAATGGGCTAAATAATACAAACGCCCTTAATATTCATCCCTAATTTAACGATGCGGGATATGAAAAAATATTATTCAATAGATCAAAAAATGATAAGGATCGAGAACCGTTCGCATATCTGGATCGAACCAAACGGGTTAATCTCTATTTTCCAAATAGGTACTCAGTAACAATGTCAATACTATATCTAATCTCATTACAGTTTCGTTCTGAATAATGCGTGTCGTTGTCACGCCGTTTATCGTGGTAGGATTCAATTCGTTATTCATTTTGATCACATCGAGGCAGCCATAATTTATCACTTGCACTTACAAAATTTAGTACAAATACCCACTTCAAGTTTTCACTTCACAAATTTAAAAATTGACACACATGGCCAGAACCGTTATGATTGAAAGCTATTTCGTTTGAGGGTGGTCAAATTTGGCATAGAGTTCATCGGTCATTCCGATCTCCTCTGGTAGAGACGCGTGCTTCACATGCCTATAGGCGGCACTTGCACGTACCGGTAGATGTAGAGACGGTAATCCTTGCTGGCAAGCACCACCGAGCCATCGTCCATTAGCGCCACATCGAAGCATTGCGCATGCTTTACCTTGCTCTCCAGAGCAGACACGAGTTGAGCATCCTGCGTGAATATTGTCAGATTGAAATTGTTATGATTGTCGGCGATAAGGATCTCTCCAGCTGCGTTAATGCCCACACCGATCGGATAATTAGTCACACCCTCTCCTCCAATCTGTCGCAAGTAAATGCCTTCATAATTGAACACCTTGACGCAGTGCGCACGATTGTCGCTGATGAAGATTTCTTGTTTGTCATTAACAACCACGCCATTCGGGAACTCTAGGTGTTTGGAGCATCCAAACTTCTGTAGCACATTGCCAACTTGATCGAATATGATAACACGCATCACTTTGCACTCAACGACGACTATGCGACCTTTGTTATCAACGGTAACGCCGCGAGGGTGCTGCAGTATATTAGCACCGAATTTGCGCACAAACTGTCCGTATTGATTGTAAATTTGAATCTGGTGTGTGGGAGATCTTTCGGTGACAATGATGTCGCCAGATGTGCGAACTACGGCCACTCTGTTCGGGTATAGTAGTTGACCGTCGCGTTTACCACACTCGCCAAATTGGAATTTGAAGCGTCCCTCTTTGTCAAAAATCTGGATGCGGTGATTGTTTGTATCAGCAACAATGATATCATTCTGGGCGTTAACAGCAACGCCGCTGGGCTCTGTAAATTGACCTTCCATGACGCCGAATTCGCCAAATTTGCAATGATAAATCATTTTCTGGCGTTTAATTTGTGACTTCGGAGGGAAAATGGCAGTAGAGATCAACTTGCTAGTCAAGTCTAAAATAGGATCCGGATGTGTATCGGTCGGAAGAGAATACAGATTGGAGGTAGTTGGTGGGAAAAGAGAATCGCATCCACCGTTGGACCATTTTTCGTACGGGTTTATTCCGTTTAAGTTAATATCTCCAATAGTAGTTGTAAATGGACCCAGGCTACTAGGACTATTGAATCGTTTAGAAATGATGTTAGACTCGAATGGCGATGTCGACTGGCTAGTAGGCCCAAGGAGGCCATTGGTGTATGGGCGATCGAGAACACCATTTAGTCCTGTTGGCAAATGGATTCCTCCATTCAAGCTACCGGAGCTTCCATTGACACTGCTGCTGCTAGAAGATGATCCTCCGTTTAATAGAGATCCATTAGTGGGGCGAGCAATGGGCGGTTGCTTTGTTGGCCCAACATTTGCCTCAGAGCTTGAGCGCACATATCCGAAAGTGTTACGAACGCCTACTTGGATAGCCTGATAATTAGAGACAAATTCGAGCTCACAGGCAGTTTGGACACTTTGCTCGGGATTAGAGCTCATCAAGGTTTGTAGTTTCGTGTCCAACAGTTTTCTGAACATTAGTATCTCGGCGATGTTAGCGCACTTGGTGAGTCGGTCGACAAAGTCGCATGTTTGATAAATCTTATCGACGGTTTCTTGGGCTTTCTGCCCAACAACTGTAAGCGCGATCTGTTTGGTCGAGAAAACACTTTCGAGTTCCTTTAGTAACTCTTGCTTACGCTCTTCAAGCATAGAGCGGTAGAATTGGAACGTATCGTTGATTTCGTTCTGCGCTTTGTGGTACTGCACTTGTAACTTACCAGCAGCATGTTCCACTGTCTTGACCACGTGTCTGATCTCAATAGCACGGGTCTTAGCTTCAGTTACAGCTTGTTGCATGAGCTCCAGTTGTTTCGGTCCAGCGTCAGACAGATGTTCGCATTCATGCAGACCAGCTGGGTGTTCAAGGATGGTGCATTCCTTACAAACAGGAACGGAGCACGTACGGCAGAAATATTTCAGGATATCATTTTTGTGTCTCGGACAGAACGAGGTCTTTTCACCGCTCGGGCTGAGGGTGGAACCGAGCAGTCCCTTGTCATCTTTTAGGTCAGTGAAGGCCAGTACACGGTGACCCTCGAAGCAATGCATGAATTGGTGTGCCATAACACAATTGGGGCACAGGAAATTAGCACAATCAAGGCAATGAGCAACAGCGTCGGATTCTTTAGATTTGCAACCGGTGCAGCGAGCTGTGGGCGAGTTGGTCTGACGCACAGCGGGAAGTAAGTCCGCTTCTTGCTCTACGGCAGCGGCAATCACGAGATTGGTCAGTAGGGCGGCTACACCGCCAGCCGGCAGCTGGCTGTCCACACGGCAGGTGACGCAGTTCACCTTGTCGGGATGGGTTTGCTCCCTCTCCAAGCAGCCTCGGCAAAAAGTATGGAAGCAGTTCAGTACTTTAGGGTCGGAAAAAGTTTCTCTGCAAATTGCACAAGTAGTGTCGAGGCCGTCGAACTCACGGAGGTCACATACGGCGGAGTCACTCGCAGGGGGCGATGAGCCGCTCAAAGTCAGGGGCGATAAGGAGCCACGCTCCAGCGAACCTATAGAGTTGGCACCGGGCAGCGATTCAAGGGACGGGGTGCGTGAGGCCATCTTCAGGATACCGGCATCCCTGAAACAAGAGGATGAAACAATTAATCAAAAGTTATAACAATATCATATACACTTCGTTACTGTCTGTCCCTTAAAAAAATGTTAGGTCATCTCCAGTTAATGTATTTTAACCCCACATTCCATAAATGTGTAACTGAGAGGATATGATGATACCATTTCGCAATACGCCCGAGACCTCATTACAACACATACCTAAATAAACCGAGGAAATAAGTAATATTTTGAGCAGCGCGCAGTCGTACCGCGTTAGGGAAAATGTCGAATAGACGACGCTTCTTCGAATTTTGTCGGAAGATATCATGTGACGTAACAACGACCTGAAACATATTTCAGTCAAGTACCTAACGTTTTATTGCTCGACTAGTTTTAGTAGTGATAGCATCTAGAAAATAGAAGCGAGGTCAAAATTTGTGGCGTGCAAGGTCAACTTTGACATTCTTCGTGAATGTAAGTGGTTAGCTACAATTTATGTTGCTCAAGTACGTACTTATGACAATCCAATTAGCAAAGTTCATACGTAAGTAGGAACCGGGTATGAATGCTGATATTTATGTATTACTTACAAATGTTTGAGTAAACAAACATCTCGTATTAGATACGTTCGATGCAGAATAAAACTAAAACCACGGCAACGATATTACGAAAGAGATTTTCTTTAAAAATTACAAAAGCGAAACCGCTATATCATGCTTCAATTTCTAGGAAGCAGTGCTTTATAAAATTTCGTGCGCAACCGATAAGTAATACAACGTAAATGCATTTGAGCCGGTACATCGGGGTAGTGCAGTATACTGGATAAATAGTGGGGCTTTAGTGAATATTGCAGTGTATTTACGAGAAGAGACCGGGGATGGAGTAAGCGAGCACATCAATAATGGCGCTCGCTCGTGAGCCGAAACTTTAACCTGCTGTAAGGCAACGGAATAACTTAATGTAAGTTATGAGAGGAACTACCTCTATAGGTGTGTTAAAGTTTTGAGACAGGACCAATAATTTTCATAAAGTAAGTTAAATGATAATTTAAGTAATATAATTAATATTTTAAGATACATATTAAGATAAACAAGCAATCTTAGTGTATTAACGAAAGTATGGGTTAACGACTCCAAGAGCGAATGATAGGCAAGTGTATTTACATAAGTGAGGTAACTAAAGAATATGTATTTAGCTCGCGTAACGTTGTATGTTCTTAAAGTAGATGCAAATGTATAAACAAATAGAATTTGAGTTCTACCGTAGATCATGAATAGTATTATTGCGAAGGTATATAAAGGGTATAAAAGGTAAATGTATATATTGTTAAGCATTATTTTAATTTGTACGTCATAGAGAATATTAAATTTAGGGTAAAGTTTATTATCCGACTGCGTCAGAAAGAGGGTAATGCTTTTCGAGATTATGTATGTATGTTTGGTGGTATGTATGTCCATTTCGTTACGTTTGCGTTTTACAATCGTCTCAATGCGGAAAGTGACATAGGTTATATGATTTTTTAAAATAGCGCCTCCAAATAGGGTAAAAAGGGGGAGGGAGGGAGAGGGCGACTTTTTTACTATCACGACAATATGGGTACCAGATGAAAGCTAGAATATAGACCATTCTGAAAATATATATACTATAATATTTTTACTTCACAATTTTGACAAAAACGCATGTAAAGCATTAAATTAAATATATCATTATGAACAAAAAAAAAAACGTTTAAAGCAGTCGGGGTTTTTATTTAAATGTTTTTAACAATAACACTAGTTTTAGAAGAAAACCGTCTAAAACTGTACATAATGCACTCTTGCCGACACCATAACAAAGCAAATCGAGCATAATATGATACGATGCATTCTGGAGGGCGCCGTTACCATGACAACGGGGCAATACGTAAGGGGATACTCCTGGTTATTTGAATTAGGGTGAGGGTGGAAATATATTTTTGGAGCGACTATCTGAGGGGAGATATTTGCGAGGTGAACACCCTACGAAGGTACTTAGCCCCATGGTTACTGGGGGCGGATCAGACGAAGTTATAGCTTTTATTCGATGTTCGACGTGAATATCGAGTGAGGTGTTGTTGTTTAGTTTTGGGTTCGTTTTGGGTACTAATGTTGCGAATTTAATCAGTGATTAGTGATCAATATTATTGTTTCAAAAAGATGTAAGTTTCAAGTATGTAAAACTCATATTTCATAGGCACGTAATAATAGTATTTAAAATATTCGGAATAATTATTAATAATGAGATATTGTTTAAGTTAGTAGAATTCTAAGTGCAAATTGTACATACTTATTAGCTTTGTTCAAAAAACAGATTTCAACAAAGTTAACAAAGAAATGAGAATATGAACTAATCCCTAAATGCACATCCTTGTATCTGGATACATTGTTTTGTGGATTCATGTTAACTTTATCTAAAATCCTGATTCCCTTTATGACACGATATCAAATCAGTCATGAAATACAGGTATAGGATAAAATAACGAGTTTCAATAAAATATCACTATGCCCGAGTGGTTTATTTTGTAATTTTTTTCGTTGCCGTTCTAAAATTCTAAATTGCAAGTTTGCACAAAACCAATCCCCAAACTCCCAGAAGTCCCAAATTGAATCCGATGTTTGCGAGCGTATCTATTGGGTGAAGGTAGGGTTGCTAAAAAAATAAAAAAGAACAGATTCGTTAAAAAAATAGATTTTTTTTCGATTTAATTAGAAGAACAGATTCGCTAAAAAACTAGGTACAGATTGTTTTACAATTGATTTACTTAAAAACTTTTTGAACTTAACAAATAGACACGGTTAATAGGTTACAATAAAATAACATCTGTGTCTTTTTAACGGTCAAATTTCTAAAAAATAAAAATAAAAAGTTCTGTTAGATATGGTACGACTACATTTTGAAAAATACATTAGGCCTTTCATTTAGATATCTGGCAACCCTAATGGCAGTATATCTTTGTGACGAACTATTTAGACGGGCATGCATTTTGCTATTTCGCTAATAGTTCTGAGAAAGATCATATAATGTAACGGAGACGTTAACGTAGTAACCAAATAGAGTCCTAATGGGCAATCTTTCCTTGAATGTGTCAAGCGCGTTACATAGTCTTTAACTGAAATGTATTAGTGATCAGTATGTTGGTATTAAATAAATAATTAAATAAACTGTTACTGATCTACAATTTGGCACGGGCTTGCAGAGTGAGAGCAAGGACGTAGCCAGGAATATCTCTAGAGCAGATCAAGAATGTTAAATATGTGAAATGACAAGAAATAAAAATAATTATTATTTGAGGAAGAATCTGCCTGATTATTTACATAATTCTTAAAATTTTCAATTGATTGTAAAATTTTAAATTGACAACGTCAACTTCTTCAAAATATTACATGCATTTTTTTTTATCTGTGACCGAAGGGTCTTCTAGGGGGAGATAACTGCCCCCCACCCCTCCTCTGCCTACGCCCATGAGTGAGAGTATTTAGGCCATAGTCAACCACGATAGACAAGTGCAGGTTGGCAGGCCAATCAATGTTATTAGAACATTTTTTTTAGATTTTTTGGGCGTGTAGGATTCTTTCATACTTAAAGGAAGGGAAGATACGAGTACATTTCCAAGGCTTGTGGGATTCGAACAGGTTGAAAAACCCTCATAAAAACGAATTGCTGCCAACTAAAGCCTCGATAAATGCATTTAAATGCGTACGTATTTTTTTCAAGTCCATTTTTTTATCCAAACCAATAAATATTAGAAATCCTAAAATGAGGTAAACGCCAGTATTTCTGACGCTTTACGTTTCTCGCACTATTTACTAAATGGAACAAGTTTCGAACTGAATTTATTCCTAGACCTAGCCAGACTTTAATTCACGGCTGAAAACACTCTAAACAGCGGTTTAACGGGAAATCTGAAGTGAATATCAAACGTAGGATTGTGAAAAACATATTTCATCATTTTATAACTTAATTTTTTGACAAGATTTTAATTAATTAAGTAATTATAAGTAAAAGTAGTTTTATTAGTATTATAAATCTAAGATCGTCTTCATCTCATAATATTTGACGACCCGTAGGGCCGAACGGTCATCATACCGTTCTTTGCAGTGGGTTCCGGGTTCGATCCCCGGCCAGACAGACATCTGAATGATGAGTTTAGATTCTGTTCTGTATGCATGTATAAATTATCTGTATGCCAATTTTTATTCAAATCCGATTAGTGGTTTCGCGTAACAAATATCCATTCATCCTTACAAACTGTATAATATTACTAAGATATATGTATGTTAAGTCTGAATTTAGTATATATAACAAAATGCATCAAAATCTTTATTGATATATATGTCTCAAAATTCTTATCCTGGATATCTATTCTAAGTATTTTAGGATTTTTTTTATTTGATTATACTAATTTTTAATTATTATAAATTAAGAATTTCAAGTGTGTAGCCTAGCTATCACGGTTAATTAAATACATCCTAGTGACAGACAGATGGACGGACAGCGGAATCTTAGTAATAAAGTCCCTTCGGGTACAGAACTATAAAAATGTAGAGCTAATTTGCAAGTTCAACTTAATGAAATCCGTTAAATTTTATAATGGGACAACATTTCGCTAACAAAACAAACTCTGCATGATGATGTATCGTTAACGTCAATTTTCTGTTTCAACGCAACGTTTAACGTTAACTGGTCAACTGCGGTAGATTTATATACGCCTATTAGAATCAATCATTGCGTTACTTTAAACTGCATAGCATGCAGAGAATTTCACGTTAAATGTTTTGTAAACAAATAATATAGACGTGTGCTTAAAGTTATTTATAAGCATTCAAAAGTGCATTTTTTATACCGGTTAAAAAATAACTGAAATAATGTTTTATAGTAAAGTGTGTTTGTGTGTGTGTGTGTGTGTGGGTATGTGCACGGCAGAAATTAAACTTAAATAATAAATAATAATAATATTTTATATTTTGATTCAAAAATATATTAATATTTTATATTAATATTAAAATATTTTTGAGGTTAAGGGTTATAAGACTTAAGCGTTTGCAAAAATCGAATAAGTAAACACTGCAGTCCATATTTGGACATTCTATTTCGCATATACCAAACTTGAGTTCCTATACAAGCTAAGAAGTAAATTCGTAAGCGTGATTCAGAAAGTGGCACAGCGCCATCTAGCTGTAGCACCGAAAACTGCTTTCGTAACGCATAATTTCGTTTTATCGAGTTTCAAATCACAAGGATTCTAAAGTAATTTAAAAAATGGTGGTGAGGGTTTTTTTACATTGAAAACGCAGTACGTATTAAGTTACGTCGTAAACACATAGACTACAAACAAGTATTGCAGCATACAAAGACTTTAGGGTTCAACCAGACATTATTCATACTTTTATTAAGATTGAAAGTAAATAAAAAGTAAATTAAAGTTGAAATTACCTATTTCGATAAATGATACATGATATTTTTTAGGATTTATTCAATCAATGAGCTTAGTAGCTCATTGATCGAATAAATCTATGGCTTTAAAGTCTAGACAGCCAAAAATACCAATTACTATGTTGCTAATGGTCGTTTCTCTATTACTATTATTGAGACCATTCATCGTGACTAATACTCCTTGATTAACCCACTTGGCGTGCCGTTCAGCGCTGAATCCAATTTCGGTAGTAATTAATGAGGACAATATTAATACAAGCTCTGACAACGGATTTGCAAGACCATACGAAAAAAAAGTTGCTTACAGGTGTTCATAAGTAGTAATCCTGTTTAAAGGCCAATTTTAAAGGTTTCCTAGAAACAGATTATAGTTGAATTACATAACAGGAACACAAAAGTCCGTCGTTAAGCTCTGCGTTAGAACTTCTCAGATTTACAAACTTGTAAACATTTATTTTTTGTGTTAAAAATATTTTATTAATTAGTTTTGTCAACGTAATGATATTGCGACAAAGTGTTCGTTTAATGCGCTGTTGTACATAACAATGAGTATATAGACTATACACGTCTGCAAATATTTATCTGAGCGTGACGATCACGCGAGGGCAGTGCTTTTTCTCCACCCCAAATGTACCCAAAGATGGTAGAACTCTTTGTAATTCGACTCTGGCGCCATCTACTTCCACCATCATCCACTATCATCTACTATCATAACCACCATCCTCTACCTACACCACATCTATTTCTGTGTTATGCGTTGCTGTTCAGTGGCTACTTACCATCAGGTGGACTGCATTCTGGTTTGCTACTAGGTGGCCGTCTATCACGTAATCACGTGATGTTTTTTTGGCATTTTAACCCCCCCCCCCCCCCTCGTATATCACGTGTATTTTAGTACCAACAAAGAATGTTTTTTTTTAACCCCGTCTCCCCCCTGGTGATATATCGTGATTTTTTATGGACCCTTCCCCCCCCAAGCTTCGCTTGATTAATGGACAGCTAGCATATTTAAAAAAACCTAACATGTCTAAAGAGGTCTTCTTTTTAAAAATACGACTATACGATCCTCATATCAGCTCTATCACAGCTCTATTATATCGTACACATTTCATAATAGAAACTCGATATTACCGAACTAATCCACGTAAACCCATTCTCTATTCAGATGAGATGACACTATTCACATCTCGCTCGCACATTGCATTATATCTGACACAATATCGCATTACACAGCTCAGCTCAAATCGCCGTGATATGTACTTGGCGTTTCTTAGCTCACTATATGTTTTACTTAATATGGTATGATGTTAATATTATAAAGGCGCAATTTTGTAAGTATGTTTGGTACTGTATCACGTTAAAACTTCTGATTCAATTTGGCTTAAATTTTTACAAACAGTTTATGAGCTGGACTAATATAGGTTCTTAATCGTAGTTAATGTTAGAAATCAGCGAAGCCGCAGGAAATAGCTACTTATCTATATATCGCACGATGGGACCTTATACGACATTATGTGGAAATAACAAAATTGTGACGGAATTTTTAGGATTTTCTTGACGCGTGAGATTACCATGGGAATGTTACATATATCTATGTTTGTCCCTTTTTAAGCACAAAATAAACTCGTTTTAGTTCGCTAGACTATAGATACCGTTATTACTAGTTTCATGAAATTTAATTTAATTTTCAGAAATTTTGGGATCGGTCCCTTTTGTTTTTACAGTGCGATTTACAAAAGCGAAAGTTCGTGAAGATTGCGTTTTCAGAAACGTTTGATTGAATTTTGTTTAAATTTGGAAAATACATTATAGTTTGTATCTGTTTTGTTTTTTTATCAGGTTGAAATAGCAAACGAGCATGTGCTCGACTTGGTGGTAAGTGGGGACGCCACCCATTGACATCTATAAGGAACTTCATCATAGAACACGGATTCTATCCGAAGTCGATCACAGATGCGTTGTTACTCAATGACTAAGATAGTCACTCGTATAAGTAAGACAGCAACCATACCCTTCCACCGAAGCGTAAGAACGGCTTCACGCTAGACATAATCTGTATAAAGGTATGTGATATATATTCTCCACAGGTAACTTGACTTATGCGGTGTCTAATATATTTGGCCAGCCGACGTCCGAAACTAACGGCCATTAGATAAGGCCATTACTACAATGGCAATTATCGCCATTCCGAATTATAACGTTGATAGAACTAAAATTGCCCCATTGGGAACTCGTAATTATTCCCGGAAGAGAACTAAGTTTAGTTTAGTTTCGATGTAATGCAATAATTTCGTAATAAACTTACTTTGTTTGTTATTTCTGTTTGTTTGTAAGTTTATTGCAAATTTTGTTGTAATAGTTGAATTGCTAATTTGGTCAAAACTTTTGTTCTCGTATTCGAAGCTTTCTTCACTGGTCAGACAGACTTAGATGCAACTCTTTTATATGATAAAAGTAATAAGACGTAAATAATAAGGCGCTTTCTACACTCATAGCACATACACATTAGGATTTTCTCCTGTGTCGTGGGTGCCATGGACACACAAAGACGAATACACAAACACCCAGATCTAGAATAGACATCTAAACTCATCATTCAGATGCCTGTCTGGCCGGGATCGAACCCGGGACCCACTGCGCGTTAGATCGGTATGGTGACCGCTAGGCCACGCCGGTCGTCATATACCAATTCCGTATACCAAATATCCTTATACCAAAACGCAAGAACTGCTTCACACTAGAAATAGGTGTGACGGTGGTCCACCCAGGAACATACTCGTCCTACTTTAAAATTATGTAAACAAATATTTTAATACCGATCAAAACATAGTGGGATTTATTTCTCGTCATGAAAATTGGCGTGTTTGCTTGCAAAACCCAATTTAAGTTGAACAGTCGTCTCGGTGCGGTTCCCGACAATTTCTGAAAATTGTATGCCATTGTTACCTACAAATCTATAAGGTGCTCGCCTGTACTGGGGTTGCCAACTTTGTAAGTTTTTTATATGTAGAAATTCAGAATAACTTAAAATATTATAGCTCACTAAAAACATCGTATCTTGTAAAAACGATAGAAAGAATTAAAAGTATTTATGAAACATTATTTTCATGTTAAATATTTTTTTATACTCATTAAAAAAAAAAACAAAATAACATACAGACGTAGTATCGAACAGAATACTGCCTATTTCTCATAAAAAAAACCTCCAGTATACTATTTGCTACAGATACTATTGGTACCTCTCAGAACTACCTAATTGTAGTTTGTCTCGTTTAACTGTTTTTTACCTCGAAGCATAAAACCGCAGTTCACACTGATGTTGTAACCAAAGGGTAAAAGTTGGTTCCTTAAGAATCGAACCACGAATGGTTCTAACACCTTAGAATAGAATAAGTAATTCGCTGTACCTACCCCGCAGTTTTACCCAGTGTCATCTACTACATAAGAAAAAACAAACAAACAAACATAACGTGATGTTATAAAACCTATAGTCTTCCAAAATTTTTCTAGCGTGAAGCAGTTCTTGCGTTTCGGTGGAAGGGTGTGGTTGCCGGCTCACTTTCATATGAGGCGACCATCTCAGTCCTCGGGAGTAGCAACGCATCTGTGGTCGACGTCAGATAGTCCACGTTTATATATATTTTCTATGTCATTCAAATTTTTTTAGACTACCGAAAGTTTTAATATAACACTTAGTAACTTTCAAAATTAGACTTTTAGTAATTGTCCCAGTAGGTACAATCTACATTCACTGGCCACCAATCTCCACAATCGCACAGCAAAAATCGATGTATACACAATCCTAAAACTATCCTTCCACCAATAAACCATGATTATAATATGTAACCAGCTCGCTATATGCGGTTTAATTTCTTTGCTGCCGATATTTCGACCTAATTGCATGAATCGTGTTCGAAGCAGAAGTGGCCGTGTTATATATTAAAATTTATTAAATTCGTGATAACATTATATATACCATCGTATGACAGGTTGAACAATCAATGCGTGCGGTGCTGTTCGGAGCTCGGCAAAGCGGCGAACTCCACTCCAGCCCCTGATTGCTGCCATTGTAACCCTGATACCGGTGAGTATGCTGCTTCGATGTAAAATATTTGCACGAAATCTTTGAAGTCAATTGAAGCATTGCTAACTCTCGGAATCCCCCTTTGAAAGAGATGCAATGTATAATCATAAATTAAGTTTTTGATCTGTCACAAAGTGAATTTAACAATGTTATCTACGAGGTTGTTATTTTTTACCTGACAGCGTCAGAAGGAGAAATATCTTATTGATTCGGAACTGACCCATACATATAACAAAATGAATGGTCCCCGAGTTTGTATTGTGAGTTTGAATTTTTGTGTTTATTTTGTCTGAAATTGTAACGAACCTAAACCACCGAATTCAATTTAATAAAAAAATATACTTATAACACTATAATAATATATAAGATAGGGATTTTAATTTAACATTAACTGTGTTAATAATAACTGTTCTATGTCCTGTATCAAAAATTAATACAATTTAGGGGTATTTTTCATTTTTTTTAATTGGATAAAAACGTGAGGCACATAACCAGCCGATTCCGATTCCAATGAGTCGTCAACCCATCATTCTGAGAGAAGACCCGTTGCTGGGCACGGGTCTTCTCTCAGAATGAGAGAGTTTTTTAGACCATAGTCCACCGCGCTGGCGAAGTGCGAATTGGTAGACTTCACACACATTTAAGAACTACTTTTTTATTAGAGAACTCTCAAATGTGCAGGTTTCCTCACGATGTTTTCCTTCACCGTACAGCAGTGATAATTAAATTCTGATACGTACATCATTTTAGAAAAATCAGTGGTCTGAGATTCGAACCTCGGATCCTCGATTTTCAACCATTAGGCTATCACTGTTCATTCCAGTGAGTTTTATGTGATACATCCGTGATACATAAATAATCTTGTCATCAGGTGAGTGCATAAACTCAGCGGTGGCGGGCAAGCGTCGCATCGCGGAGTGGGGCGCGCTGCGCACGGAGGA
>DWNE01000200.1:0-34910 GCA_018249875.1 Cecropterus toxeus
GGGCTTGGAAGCGCGCGGGTGGCCATTACGAAATACTATGACACTGGTTGGGGCGCTAAAATGTGTATGCACACTTATATAAGTCAACTTTAGGTAATAAAGTTTAAAAGTAAGGTGGCTACTGTCACTTTAATGCATTAGTACAATGTTTGATATGTCTATTGTGCAATTATTTAGTTTGTAACAGGTTGCTTACAACAGTGCCATCTACTTAGCTTATTATTTTAATTAATTTAACAAAGGCTAAGAATTAAATGGCCTAATACCTATTGATATAAAAAGTATACAATTTTGACAAATGTTAATTTATAAAAATGACTAATACTTAATTAATTAATTAAATAGACACTGACTTCAAATTTTAGCATGTTTTATGTAATTAATGTATAAAAATATTTATACGCCAATATTTGGCACAGTAATCGTCCTTTAATAATTGTGAACACCTTTGTTATCCTTGCTGACAAATTAATAAATGATTTTATTTGATTTAGAGGTAGTTTCTGCAATATGCTTTGTCTGTTTAACATCCTTTTTAACAGACTTCCAAAAGGAAAGAGGTTATGTATTTGTCGCGTATATTTATTTGTTATATTAATGATAGCGCTTGATAAAATTTTCGCTTAATGAAATTCGCTAGCACTAAGTTAATACCTATATAATAGTTTCCTACTTTTAACACAGAAAAGTATAGGAGCTACTACGTACCCAAGGAAGCGTCATTTTAAGCACCCGGCATATTCAGTAGTCGAATTGGCATAATCTGATTCATTAAACACTTGCGCGGGACAAGTGTTGTCCTAATGCGATTAGGCGGGATTGGACGATAGATAAGGAACAATAATCCTAAGCAAGTTAACTTTTATTAAAAAGAACCCTACGCAGAAATTTGTAAATCATAGGTAGGTACATATATTATGAATGATGCCTTTAGTTATAGGTAGGTAGTTGTGATTTTGATTGTTCTTTAGAGTATAGAAAGCGTGTTTAAAAAAAAAGTTAGTGTAACTTCCACTTCCCAACAATGTCACCTACATTGTTGGGAAGTAGAAGCTCTCTAATCTATGTAGCTAGATAGATTGGAAAACTCTAGTCTTGAGAAAAATATCTATGGCTTGAGTCATTACAAGGATGAAAGTAAACGCTTCATAATAACAAATAATATGTAACCTCTAATATATCAGCAATAGCCATTCAAACTACGTCGACATGCAGTGGGTTTGCAATGACAGTATTTTCAGTTAGGAAATTAAGTTTAATCATTCCGTTTATCAATCGGCCTTTAGAGCTCCATTGTTGAGGGAGTAAGGATTTAGCAAATAGCCATGCTTTGCATGCGTGTTTGTGATCACAGTGGGAGTTCATGTTAATAGGAATATGCTTTCCATCTCCTGGATTTTGTCCCGTAGACGCCTTAAGAATCAAGATCGACAAGATAGACACCTTCCGACACACTTTCGATACTTGACCATAATTATTGTGATAGCAAAGTTCGCAGCACAGATTTAAAATGTTTCAGTAAAAATCATCCAATTTTAAAACTACAGATAATAAATATAACATTATCATAACCATAACCAATACTTAATAATCCCATCCTATTGTATACTATCACGCCCTAACCATTTATGGTTTGGTTATTAGGGGAGCTAAACGCTTGCATATTTTGATGTCATCGCACACCATAAATTATAGTATTAGGAGATATTCACGAATATTGGAATTTGTCAATTGAAATACGCTACCGGCCATGTGGACAAACGATTTATTTAATACGTCTATGAATGCGGCTTAGATAGAAAGGTATATCAATGGATTATATTGGTATCTGTCCTTATTTAAATTTAGAATAAAATTTTACAATCATAGATAATACAAAGTTATATTATATAGTACTCTACATTTTGTTTTTTGCCCGGTTTCGCTACTAGATATATGCGTTTTATGTCATACGATATTGACGAAAATAAATGAGTACTTAGCATTCAGATTAACGGTTTATCGTATGTATCAGCTATTTACCTACACATAAAGTTCTGACTGAAAAGTTATGCATTGTTGTGGATACGGTTACAATCAGATGTTGGTCTGTTTTACATATTTTATGAGATGTATGTAATTCTTTATTACTTTATTTGTGGTCGGCGGTATGCGGTAATCAATATCTCAAATTATCAATACCATAAATTATCTATGTCACAAAGTTCAGCGATTAGTAGTTTTAGTTTAGTAGTTTTTGCGTGAAAGAGTAACAAACATACTTATGTATCCTCGGTAGCTCTCGCCTTTATAATATTAGTAAGAAATAAGATATGACTTGTGATAAATAAGTAGTTTACCTTATTTTACATGGCCTATACCTAGATATATATCTCACTAGTTAGGTAAGTCCTTGAATAAATGAAAAACGCTTTCTACGCTCATAGCCCTACACTAGAATTTTCTCCTGTGTCGTGGGTGCCATGGGGACAAACAAAGACGAATACACAAACACCTAGACCCAGAACAGAAATCTAAATTCATCACTCAGATGTCTGTCTGGCCGGGGATTCAACCCGGAACCCACTGTCAATCCGGTATGGTGACCGCTCCGCCACGCGGGTCTCCACAATATAACAAACTTATATTTTGATGTAACTCCTTATTAGTTATTATGTATCCATAAGAATGTTTTGCTATTAAATAGGTAATTTGACCTATAAAAGAACTATTAATATTTCGTCTGATTTATTTGTTTACACTGACTTGCGGTTTATCCCGGTCAGTGTGGGAACTGGGCACGTCTATTGTGTCGAGTTTAATAATGACCCGGCCTCGGGTCCAGCTATTTAAATTTACTATTATTAACTTTAAGGTACTACACATATTTATGAGAATTATATAATTATACAGAAAGAAAAAAATAAATCACACACACATAGGTATATACATACGCACCAATATACACAAACACATACAAATATAACGAAACATAGTGTATTACCATACACTATTTTTTTTAGTTTCTCATTTTAAGTGACAATGTACTATAATTGTATGTCTTATTTATTTTTTTATTTATTTGTTGTCAGTTAGAACGGATTAATTCAATTACACTAATGACGAAACATATTTATACAAAGAAAACCATAGGCATACATTAAATTAAAATACAACAATTATAAGGACAGAGATAAGTTTCAAGTTTTGAAAACAAACAAAAATAATGATAATATGAGAAATAAAGATTCTTTAAACCTAACCTAAAGCAAAGCACCTATCTACGTACTACTTATCTACTGAATTAATATATATAAAAAAGTACATAATAGTATAGTATGATATAGGTATACTCTATACCTGACGTTTTTTCATATTGCAAAAGCTGGTTTTATTGCCGTTAGTTCGACTTCTATGTGAGAACCGTTGATAAAGACAAATCCTATAACACAAATCCCTAGGAAGCAACAAGACTAAGTAATTGTTTAGTTGTTCGCTTTGAATGGTTTATTTATTAACACCTATATAATTTAAAGGAATTATAGGTTACAGAACCCTTTTGGTTTGATTTTGGTAACATCACCGCCACACCGAATAAAAGCAGTGTTATGCATCGCTGTGTTCCCGTTCTGAAGGGAGTGGTAAGGGAGACACGTATCCGAGGCATTCCAACTTAGCTCTTAAAAGTAGCAACGCATCTATGCCCAACCTCAGGTAAGGATCTGATCTGTGGTCAATTATGGATGTCCATGGGCGGCGGTGGTCACTTTCCATCAGGTAAACTGCACGCTTATAGCTACTTCAGTTATATAGTCACTTTCCATCAGATGGACTCTCGTATGCTACTTCAGTAATGTAAAAAGGTACTAACACCTGTCTATCTAGGTACATACAGTTAGTCTCCAAAACAACTCGTAGCTTATCCATAAAAATGCTATAAAAGAAGTTATTTAATTTTCTGTTATGTCAGACTGAAGTAGTAAACGAGCATGTAGTCCACCTGATGGTAAGTGGTAACTGCCGCCTATGGACATCTGTAAGCAACTTCATGAAATGAAATGAAATATCTTTATTTTGTATAGGCCTACGGGGGCACTTACAAATTGTCATTTACAGTATTTTTTCTTACACTACCACCGGATCGGAAAATGACCATGTAGAACAGGGGTTCTATCTGAAGTCAATAACAGATGCGTTGCTACTCCTGAGAACTAAGATGGTTGCCTCATATACAAATGAGCCGGTTACCACACCCTTCCACCGAAACGCAAGAACTGCTTCTCGTTACAAATAGGTGTGGCGGTGGTACCTCCCCGGTCGAACTACACTGGTTCTACCACCTTCTAAACTACATTGTTACATTTTGCAAACTAAACATTTAAATTTGTACTAAGATTGGAAATCCGTTTGTAATACGTACTAGTGCTGCCATCTTATGTACAACAAAAGAAACAAACAAGTTGCTAACACAACTGTGCTTTAACAGGAACAAAAGCCTCGCAAACAATAATGCACCCACATCAAATCCTCTTCAGCGGGACTTTAAATGGCATAAAATCGAATAAAAAACAGCGATATACAAATAATTGCGTTACACTCGCGCCACTTGAGTTAAACAATAGGTTTTATTGGCGCCAAAATCAGGGTGCACGCGAGCACTTGACCATCTGTGTGATTGCGTTCCAATATAAATTTCAAATCACAAATAATTTAAAATTAAATTTGCGATTAAAACAAATTTACAATCTTCGTAATGGTTTGGTGTAAACCTCACAATATAAAGGTACGTACCGAAAATATCAAGTTAGTTTAAGTTAAATGAAATATTATGGTATGAGACAAGACTTAAATCTGGCTAGTTGTTTTTCGAAAGCGAAACTCCATGTACAATTAATTTATATAACTTCCTCGTCATCCGCCTTAAGTCAATAATAATATCAATACGGTTATGTAAATAAAAATAAACTTTAAAAGTTTGAGACCTGTATAAGGGAATTACAATTTTCTCGTCAGAATTATTCTTTTAAATTACGCATAAACGGCCACTTAAATTTATGGCAAAAAATTTCGCGTAAAAGCTATTAAAGTTTTTATTTTATTTTATTTGAAGTTGAACAAGCAGTAATTCATAACAATAAAAGTGATCTCACAATATTTTACTATTGAACATAGGACAATATTATTGAAGACACAGTCTATAAATTACCATTTGCATTTAACAAAAAAATATATACATCAGAATAGATATTTTTTTTACTTTGGAAAATCGGTTAAAAAGGAAATATCTTTGGTAGCAAAAACTGCCACAATTATTTCTGTCATAAAACAATAGCGTTAAGTGATGTGTTCGAAGTCAAAAGATATGGTTTAATGGAGTAGAGTGCAGAAAACATTTCTTGAAGCATGATTGTTTTATGTCTAGATCGTACGACTCTTATATTTTGTGGTAAATATGCAAAGATACTCCTTATTTATTATTTGTAGTAAGTACATTACACTATTTTCTCCTTTTTGTGCACAAATTCCGTTAGAATGAAATGTAAGTGCCATCTATGTTTAGTAAAATAAAACTTTTAGATTGACAGTAAATCACTACGATTATCTGTTTTTTAACTTGACATTATATTGATGACAACTGTCAATGCCAATGTCAATTTGAAAATGTTGACATTTATGCATTTGACAATAAGTATGGTGAAGCACTAACGTAACGTAACCAAATCAGTCTTTTATTTAATTATTTTCTTGATAATAACACATCATGAGTAAATAATCTATTAGTTTTGATACAATATCATTCAACGCTGAAAATGTGGCAATTAATTCATGGATCATCATGCAATTTAATGCGACAGAGGTAAAATTTAAATTATTGTATTAATTTCCTTGAATTATCATACTTTAAGACAGGAATAACATATTCCGGTATTAATTTCAGGTTGTTAACAGTAAAATGCAATGGATACTTCGTGAATTTGGTAAAAAATAAGCCGTCACAAGTTATAAAACGATATGTTTCCGACGTACAAAGTTCGGAAAAGGCTAAGTCGGTGTTATTACAAGTTTGTTCATGGAAGTTATGTACTGGAGTCAGTTTAGGGTTAGCAGCTCGTCTTTTACTGAATAATACAGTACTATGTAAAGCACAAGGGCATTCAAGGGTCATTCAGAGACGGCCTAATGTGAATGACGACAGTGGTAAATTTGACTGGAATAAGTTCTTTCGGTATCTCGTGCCTCATAAATGGCTGTTACTCGCTGCTGTGGCTGTAAGTAGACAAACCACTTTTAAAATGTATCCGATTCCCGCAAAACCCTGTTTTGATAATTTGGTAACAATATATAATTATATGAAAAGGCTTATACTTACTATACTGCCCTCAGAAATGCAAAAGGCATCTAAAAAAGCAACAATTTTTTGGTTTTTAAGGCTTCGAACAACTTAAAAAATTATTCACTTTTGATCTAAGCCAAATGTTGGTGACTTAGTGAAAACATATTAAAAATCAAGTTTGAAAATATCCTTTCTCTCAATTTACTAAGCTATTAAAGTAAATGACTTTCACATAACATCAATTTTCTTGAAACTTACTTCAAATGAGATACTGCTTTCGTGCTTCTGTGGGCAGTATAGCAATATTACTATAGAATATTATATATACAATACTTATCAAGTCATCAATCATAACAACTTATTATAAGTGTCATACTGGCAATAAATATTAAACAAAACAAGCATTTTAATATGTTTATTGAGTAAATAAAAAGTAAAAATCAATAATTACGAAGTATGTCATTAATTAAAGACATAAAATAAGATTTTATTATACGTAAAAATAAGGTGTTTCAGAATTCTTAGTAATATTGTTAATGTAAACCTTGTTTATGGAGTGTGGCAATTTTGTCTTTATTTTTTTATCGATTATTTATTATTAATAATTGAAGTAGCAAATGAGCATACACCGGATAGTGAGAGATTACTGGCGACCATGAAAATTTGTAAGCAATTTCATATACAAAAGGTGTTCTATCTGAAGTTAATCACAAATGCATTGGTAATCCCGAGGACTGAGATGGTTGCCTCATACATAAGTGAGTCGGCAACCACACCCAATGAAACGCAAGAACTACATTAGAAATAAAAAATTCTAGTCATATTTCTAAAATTGACTTGTGACATTACTTATTATTTTAGTCAGCACTGGCAGTGGCATTCCTCAACGTCTACATTCCAGCGATGCTTGGAGTGGTGGTGAATGTGCTGGCCACTATGAGAAACAACCCATCGGCTGACTTCATCAAGGAAATAAAAATGCCTGCCTTTAAATTGATTTCTTTGTATATTGGTCAGGTAATATTTGATTTTATCTTACATAACAGGTTATTTAATCCCATTAGTCCTTAAAAAGTCCTTCCTTATTACTCACTTACACCATAAAACTAACTCTTATACCAAATTTCAAGGTTCTATGTATAGAAGTTTCGGGTGTGTGTTGATATTTAAATCAGTGAATAGAAATTGCCTTTCATATATATATATGAAATAATATGTATTTATTTTAAAAGTCTTCGAAGGTAGTGATACTAATCGGGGCAATATGCAAAAAAAGCTAAGTTGTGTTTTTAGTATGTAATGGATTTGAAATTTCTTTTGGGCAATATTTGATTCAGTTATATAGAACATTGTCTCGGCGAAACAGTAGTGGTGGGGAAACTTCCACAAGTAGTAGAGTTAGATTGACCTATCTACTGCATGTTAAACTTGTTTTTTATTTTCCAATAAAATAAAAGTAATAAATAATCGGACATATTTGATGCTAAGACTCTGTATTGTATAAAAATTGATTAATTCCAGGTCTACTATATAGGTACTTCTAAAAGACTAGAAGACTAGGATTTAAGTTTCCCACAAAGCAAAATATTGGTGGTGATGTAGATGAATGGCTTACGAATGATTTGAGGATTAATTAAAGGTACTGTCATCAATTTACAATAGTTAGTACCTTGTTTTTGTCTGTTGCAGGCAATTTTCACCTTCTTCTACATACATTTATTAGCACAAGTTGGTGAGAGAGTTGCTGCACAAATGAAGCAAGATCTGTTTGTGTCCATAATGAACCAGGACATGGCATTCTTTGATCAGGAGAGAACTGGGGAATTAGTTAATAGGTCAGTTTGAGATTGATTCTATCAAATGATTTTATCAAAATTTATAAACAATTATTAATAAAGAAATTTCATTTTTTATACAAAAATGGTGAAAAAATTATTCATGTGTAATTAAAATAAAAACGTGGCATTTCTATTGATTATCTAGTTCTTATTAATGATAAGTGAGATGCATAGAAATGCTTGAGATATGTTAATTGTTATTTTTTATCTTTTCAGGATTACCGTGGATGTACAAGACTTTAAAAGCTCTTTCAAACAAACAATATCAGGAGGTCTAAGAGCTATAACTCAGGTGAGATTTAAATTTCGAAGATAAGATTCCAAATATTCAGATACAAGGCTTCTTGTATTGTTATTGACATGTTTTGTATGATTAAAATTAAATGTCGCTAGATAGTAAATAAGAAAAACGTAGGTTGTTGCTTCTTGTTTAATTTACATAGTTGTCTGTCAAATTAATTATTGGATATGCGATTTAAGGGTTCTTTTTTGTATTGTAGTACTTTTATTTCAATGTTTTTAGCACAGTTCTGAAGTAAATAAGAGTGAAGATTAATGAACTTTGATGATATTTTGACATAAATAAGAAATTAAAAAAGCTTGTTTTCAGGTAGTGGGATCAGCAGTTAGTCTCCTGATCATATCACCTCATCTTACTGGTCTGACCATGGTGTGCATACCCTCAGTCGTGGTTGGAGGGACCTTCATTGGATCTCTGTTGAGGAAGTTATCCAGGGAAGCACAGGCACAGGTAATGTTTAATATATTTTTACTGTAGCAAAGTAATTCTTGCATTTCAGTGGAAGTGGGTGGTAGTGGGTGTGGTTAATGGCTCATTTGCATATGAGGCAACCATCTTACATCTCGGGAGTAGTAATACACTAACTTCAGATAAACCTCTGTTCTATACAAAGTTGCTTACGTCTCTGTTGGCCACAGTAAATGCATATTTATATCAGTGGTTGGAGTTGTTGATTATCTTATGAAATTGACGTTTTTGCATAAAATGTATAACATTATATACATATAAACTGTAATTAAATTCAATTAAATAACATATGCGATGTTATAGTGAATATATGATTTTAGACTTATAATATCGCAGAATTGATACATTTAAAAGTTGCGTTTTTGAGTTTTATTTTGGCAGATTTTTCATAAAAGCCGAAAATAAATTCAAAAATAGCATATCGTAAGTACACCGTTTCATATAAAAATATTGTAAATACATTACGTATATATCACTTACAATTTATTTTACAGATAGAAAAAGCCACGCTGGTAGCTGAGGAAGCGATAGCGAACATGCGTACAGTGCGAGCGTTCGCCGGCGAAGAGAACGAAGCGAGGATGTTCGCGGAAGAGTGTGATATAGCCGCCGACCTCAGTATGGAGCTGGGGCTCGGTGTGGGATTGTTCCAGGCTGGGACGAACTTGTTCTTGAATGGGTGGGTACATAATCAAATGGGTATAGGAAAATAGGTATCGCTATATTCTTAATATAATTTAATGAAATTAGCTCGTCGAGCAACTAAAGTTTGTGGAGGAGTGATAAAGCTGCCGACCTTAGTATGGAGTTGGGGCTTGTGGGATTGTTCAAGTGTCAACTAACTTCTTCTTGAATGGGGGTAAAAAATCATCCATCAGCCATTTGAGGTCCACTGCTGGACATAGGCTTCCACTATTCTGATCCTTCTGGATCCGGTTTCCAGTTGTCTTCTCAGTTGAAACTCGGTTAAAAGAATTTATTGAGGTTATACTTCCTTAGGTCGTTCGGATCTTCAATTATTTTTAGGCGGTGCGAAAACTCGGAAATACCTGTGCTTGAATTACTTTTTACAATCTTAATAATTTCAGCCATCAGATTCGAATATTTGGTGGTCATTTAATTCGTATACGTGTCAAAAGTTCCACTTCCTACTGACTAGGCGTCCCAATGGTCGAAGTTAAATCGATGATGAGTTCCGCATTCATTAGCAAGGTTTGAATTAGCCGCCCCTTGAACTTACCGCCCGGGGCGTATGCCTCGGCTTGCCCCCCCTAAATCCCGGGCTGTAAATATTACAGCCCGGCTTCAATACCATAAGTGTTCATCAGTATCATTGTCAGTGGACACGGACTAAGAAAAATACACAAACTTTTAGATCTAAAAATGAATTCTTCGTGTATATATGTGTAACTGGGAACGGAACGCAGAAAGCTCTGAGTCAGACATGGAAAGCATGCATTTGTAAATTGTGTTGCGACTGTTCAATTGAGATAATCCAACTACATGCCAAAATATATTGTATCCATACAATTCCTTCTAAAATACTTGTCTGGATTTCAGTATGGTTTTAGGAACGATGTTCCTAGGCGGTCACCTCATGTCGACGGGACAGATGACCGCCGGTGACGTCATGGCGTTTCTAGTCAACGCCCAAACTGTACAACGATCTGTGGCCCAACTGTCTCTGCTCTTTGGTAGTGTGGTGAAAGGGATAAGCGCCGGCGGACGTGTGTTTGAGGTGAGCTTATTAATTAAAGTTACCTGAGGGCCACGAGATATTTGCTTTAGCGTTTTTCGCTTACGCCACAATAGTCGCCGTGTTTCAAACGTAAACGGCTTCGAAATTTCGGTGTAAAATTTAGCGAAATTTCGTGATCAATGCTGACGGTTGACGCGCCGGGGATTCTTACATTGTGATCAATGCTTTTTTAAAATAATTGAATTATTAATTATTTTTAGTTAGTTTTTTCTTCTTATAGTTTCAGTTTAGGCTGAATAATTCTTAAATAAATACAGTAAGATACAATAAGTTAGCATATTTTTCTTATTTACAGTACATAAATAAGGAGCCGAAAATGGACACATCTGGCACTAAGATAATAAAGTACCATGAATTCCACGGCGATATTGAATTTAAAGACGTTACATTTGCTTATCCAACGCGGCCAGAAGCTGTAAGTATATTCATTTAGTAATTTTAATTAGCTATTATGTATTCTGTATTATATTAGATATATTATGGTTATTTATATTATAAAAAATAGAAATCATGTGTTTTGTTTTTCAAAACGTAAACAAAAAAATAAACGTAACGCCCCTTTTCGGTTGAGTAATCACGCGTTTGCCGGAAAAATAAATACAAGTGATATATTATTACACCCCCTCTCCCCTTGTGATACATCGTAATTTTTTTAGATCCCTCCTCCCCCTCGTTTCGGGCCTCACGTGAATAATGTACAGTCCCTAATTGCTTGACACTAATGTTCCTAATCGGTAAACTGAAAAACGCAAAGCGATTGGGATGGTTACATAAAAACATTTTAAGCCTTCATAGGTAGTAATGATCTACTTAATGAATTTCAGGTGGTCTTGAAGAACTTCAATTTGAAAATTCCTGCCGGTAAAACCGTAGCGATAGTTGGGACATCGGGCAACGGGAAGTCGACCATCGCAGCATTGTTGGAGAGGTATTTATTATGAATTCAATATTATTTAGCTGTAATTTTCTATTACATCACTCGAAAAATAATTTTTGTAACCTTTATTTATTTCTGTCTGTTTCTGATGTTAAATGAGAAAATCTAAATTTTCATGACTTAGTATCAAATATCTTAAGTTAACTAAGCTATTGAAGAAATAGTCTCTTTGTCAGTTATAATTGCATTTATTGAAAACATTTATTTTATTATAGTGTCATCAGAAATTTTGGCTTATTTAGGGTTTTTTCATATTACGTATTTAAGAAAAAATATATTTTGATTTGGTACTTATAAATTATGTTAAGACATCGTTGTAAAAAGGCAAATTCGCAGAGTTTCTTGCCGGTTTTATCATTTATGGGTGTGTTTGGATCCGGAGATAGTGTAAAAAAATTCTAACTGTCTCTATATTGATCAACCTAATGGAATAATATAAAAATTATAATATAAAAGGAATTAGGAAGTAACTTAGTAAAAAACAACCACTTTCCACAAAACCTTCCAGGTTCTACGACGTAAACTCCGGCTCAGTGACAATAGATGGCACCGACCTTCGTACCCTGGACTGCAAGTGGTTACGAGGTCGCGCGTTAGGTCTCATCAGCCAGGAGCCCGTGCTGTTCGCCACAAGCGTCCGGGAGAACATCCGGTACGGGAAACCGGAGGCCAGCGACGATGATGTGAGTGCTGTTGCCGTTTACTGGATAGGTTTTTATGAAGCTAGCTTGTTATAACACCTGTATCATTTTGTGAGAGATCATCCGGTACAGGAAACCGGAGGCCATAGACTTGTGAGTAGTGTTTGTGTTTGCTGGATAGGTTTTTATTTAGCTATTTTTTTATAATGCCTGCATCATCGTGCTGGAACAATCAGATACGGTAAACCGAAAGCCGTTGTCTACTAAGTGGTGAGTGCTGTTTGCTTTTAGTGGGTAAATTTCTAGACATGACACACATGCATTGCTACCCTTGAGGACTAAGATGTGGCAGTAGTGCTTCCAGAGTCGAGCTTCATGGGTTCTACCACTTAAGTTTTCCAGGGCTACCAATGCATCCCTGATCGATCAAATGTAATACTTTAATACTATCCAAGGCATTTTTATAAATTTAGAGACCATGAAATTTTACTTGCTATTTCAATTCCGTTAGTAACATTATTATTGGACCTATAATGGAACGGGCAGATTCGCAGGCCAATACATTACACGAACTAATTCGGCATATACATTAGTAAAGAAAAAAATGTTTTTTTTTTAACTAATTAAATAAATTAATATAGTGTTATAGTATTATTAATATAAATTCCAGGTTTACAGAGCAGCGATGACAGCGAACGCGCACGAGTTTATCACGGGGTTCCCTGACGGTTATGATACGATGGTGGGAGAAAGAGGTATGTCGCTGAGCGGCGGACAGAAGCAGAGGATAGCCATTGCTAGAGCGATATTGAAGAACCCACCCATTATTATATTGGACGAGGCGACAAGGTAAATATCAAGTAACTCAAAGTTACCGATATACCGATATATATAAGATATATCCTAACTAGGCGCTTATAGACGCTAGATGGACTTAGTGTGCAAATTATGAGGGCCGCATTCTGTAACTAGTTTTGAACTCGGAAAAGCTTGCAGATTATGATTCTGAATGTTGCCAGGAAATTTGTTGGTCCATTTACTTTTTATACTCCACCCCCTTAGATATCAAATGAATGAACTGAATGAGTGATTTGAAGCAATTTCTATGTTTGTTTTGTGTCAATGTTCATTTATTTTTACCGACTTCAAAAATGAGGAGGTTCTCAATTCGTCTGTATTTTTTTATGATATTATAGTTAGTCAGTTAAAAAAAGTTAAGAATAAAAACAAAAATAGTTGATAAAAAAAATTTAATAGGAAAAAAATAGGGTGAGATCAAGAGTGTGTCGCTAAGTAATAAATGTGAGTTTTATGTCATTGGATTACTAAACTGGGGAGGTGATAGAACCAGCATGGTTTAACAGGGGAAGTCCGCTAACGTTTCGTCTCCTTCTAATGTACATCTATTCATGTATGTTGTTGGAAGGGTGTGGATGTCCGCTGGCTCAAGTCAAGCTCAAGGTAGTAAGCGAAAATATGCAAAAAATTAAAAAATGCATGATAGAAATCTATAACCAAATATACATACGTGTTTCTTAAGCCAATTCTGCGTTGCCACTCCTGAGGTCTAAGATGGTCGCCTCGCATAGAAGTTAACCAACATCCACATTCTTTTATCGAATTGCTTCATTCGTCATTATTTTTATCTCAAACTGCACTACCTTACATGATGAATATAAATTATATGTCTTATTACATATTTTCTTTATCATTTCCAGTGCCTTAGACTCAGCAAGCGAGAAAGTGGTGCAGAAGGCGCTTGAAACAGCGTCGAAGGGTCGTACGGTCCTTGTAATTGCTCATCGCCTATCCACAATCATGAATGCAGACATGATCGTTGTCCTCAGCAAGGGGAAGATTGTAGAGGTAATAAATTTACTCTAATAATCCTTATAGTAAGCAGTAAATTTAGGTTTTTTTTTTGTATTATTCTTTTTTTATTTTAAAACGTGAAAGTAGCATGCATTCCACTTGTTGTCACTGTTGTCCATAGAAATTTGTTATCGACCCCTGATATGTCTTGCTCTTCTCTTTATCATAAAATTAATTTGATATCCATTACATGGGGGTATATAAAAATAGTTTGGTCCGCCATCTTAAGAATTCATATAGCTGTTCATGCATTGTCGTCCAAACCAAAATTGTATGCAATATAAATTGTAGGTTTAAATTTCATCTCTAAGATTTGACCAACATATGTTAATTAACTAATAAATATAATATAAACTTGTAGTAAGAAATAATACTAGTTTTTAAACTACCAACATTTATACTAATAATACAAAAAGAAATCGCGACTTTATATCTGATGATCATAAATATTAACCAGCCGCTACATGTGTTCCTTTTAGTTTATCTATTTTCTCTTCATTCAAGACTTTTGGCTTTTTAATCATTTTGGCGTCTTGCACATACATTCAAAATAAAACTAGTATACTATCGAAATTGCTGCGTTGGTATAAATACTTGAAAATGAATTATTATTTCAGATGGGAACCCATGAGCAGTTGAAAAAGCAGAAGGGCGTGTATTGGAATCTTATCAAACAGCAAGATCAAGAGAACGATACAAATTCATGATGAATCAAAAGAAGATATAGTAAATTGTAGTCAATTATATTTATGGTAAAAATGTCGCAAAGCCGTTTTTGATGCTTGGGTATGTACCATTATTTACGAAAGGGATGGTATATTATGTGGCGGTATTATTTATGGGATGTTGAAGATTTGGTGTGTATATATAAGATATAAATATATATATAAGGTGGTAGAACAAATATGTTTCGAATGGGTATTCCTGCCATATTTATTTTTAGCATGAAGCAGTTCTTGTGTTTCGGTTGAAGGGTGTTGTTGCCGGCTCACTAGTATTTGAGGCGATCATCCTAGTCCTCGGGAGTAGCAACGCATATATGACCGACTTCAGACCGAACCCCTGTTCTGTATGAAGCTGCTTATAGATGTCCATGGGAGGCAATAACCACTTACCATCAGGTGGACTCGTCTGTTACTTCAGACTGATAAAAAATTAGCACGATCTTATTCCACGAAAGTAACAACGCATCTGTCGTCGTCTTCAGGTAACTGGGGTGTATCGCGGTAATTAGCGGTAGTGGTCACTTACCGTCAGGTGGACTGTATGCTCGATTGCTACTTTTTAAATATTAAAGTAAAATCTTCTATATCGAGAATATAGATTTGTGATCCGGTAAGAGAGTAGTATAGTCTAGAAGATGTAGGCAAAAGATGTAAAATAAAACAGCCTAGGAATTTGTACCTAGTATGTTATGTTAATCCATTTAACACGATAGAACCCTTCATACATCCGCCTCGATAGTTGCCTTACAATCGTGCTGTGTTCAGGTTTGGAAAATTTATATGAGGCGTTCCAATTATTTCATTTACACCTACAGGCATCGAACGTGCCGTAGTAGACAAATTCATGTATTTGTATACAAACTCTTAAACCCCGTCTTAAACCTCACCCTGTATTACCAGCGGGGACGGTGGGTTAAAAATGCCAATAAAAAAAGTGGACAGTGATTGGACAAAAGAATGGACAAAAAAATTATTAATGACAGTCTGTAGATATAAACTACCTGTTGGAATTGCTTTAAAAATCTCATGAATACGTCCCCGATTTTGTAATGAAAATGTAAAAATAAAATTGAGTAAATACACATATTTATATAGAGATCAAAAACTAAATGTTAAAATCGTAAAAATGTATGAAATATTATAGATATATAGTAGATTGGTAAGGATAATAAATTATATTGTTTGTTACTAAATAGCGTTTGAATTATTTCTATATTAAGTGCATTGTTTATTAGGCGGCCCAAAAAGAAAGAACCTAGGGTCATTGAATCATAATTTAAAAAAATCGTACGAGGGCTTGAATATCAAATTAATATTCAAGCCCGCGTAAATATATTTTATTATATTGTTGTACACTGTGATTGATATTTAATCAGTGCAATTTATCTTTCACTTTGATATTTTCGGAGAAAAAAGACGAGTAGAAATTATATAATTATAGGACGTGGCAAACTTCTGCATAAATTATCAAATCTTCCGAAGAACGACACACGTCGACGCGTCGCATGCGTATACGTACGCACGTTCTCCATCAGCTGGTGATGATGATCTGGCTTCCATACGCCAAAGATTCGCCATCCGTTTGTTGGTGTATAAGTTAATGAGTGTACCCGTCGAGGTCTGTGCTCACTAATTTTGCGATAAACAGCTCCATAAACTCCATCTACTTCATGCCAGTATAGGACACGCATGCTGATAGAGATCTTTCTACAGGACGCAGGCTTCTTTTCACACGATTATCGATGATATACTGGTCTGCATTTGCACAACACGAACGTACATTAGTGTCTGTCTTGTCGGGATCAAACTCCGATAAATTCACAATGTGGGTAGGACGTTGTACTTTATTGAGTGATTCTGATGTCGGGACAGGGAGGCCGATCGAATGAGTATCTTCATCGTTAGACATTATGTGTGGGCGAAATGTGGGTAAACGTGCATTTGAAGTGAAAAATTAAAATCACTCAACCGATTAAATAGTCACACGGTACAATTAACATTGGGCACTTTAACAGAAATATAGCAACGAGACGTAAGACTTAAGAGGAGACAGAGCGTCGCCAGATCACACAACACCACCCGGAGGCTTTCGAAGCGTTAACTTTCTCCGATGACACTTGCGGCTTAGCTCGTTGTTCTACTTACCCCCTACTATTAACTCACCGACATACAAAAATGGCCTTATCTATGACTGTAAAACTTACTTTAATATATTTAGAGTAATACATCAAAATTTTGTGGAACTACATTTGAGCTAGGCAGTGAGTCATACAAACGATGGCCATCTTTTGTTATTATTTTGACGGATCATGAATAAGGGATTATGTTTACCTTTAATCTCAGTGTCCAAATATGGAATGGAATAATACTTCTTACCAATATTATAAATGCGAAAGTTCTTGGCGATGGATAGATGTTTTCTAGCATTTCACGTGAAATTTTTTTATATACTTATTATGCTTTGTATGACAGCATACAGGTATTTTATGACTAAGAAAACCTTATGTTTAACACAGTGTTAAGCATATGATACATTTCACTATGATAAACATAAATGTTCGGAGCCACGGCAGCCACAAGTCCTCTATAAATTTAATCAAGTTGTTAAATGTGTAATGTTGCGCGTGCGCATGGTAAATCTTTAATATTTAGTGCCGGTTAAAAGAAACTAATAATCCGAAGAATTATTTATTGCGTACTGGATCACCAAAATTCTTTGTACAATAAGTAATTTTAAATAACACTGACGAATTATTTACACATTTAATTCTAGAACTAAACTACTGTTAATGTCATAATACAATTTATATTTACATAGGATAACAAACATTAAAATTAGACAATAATTTATCTTAGAATCCAAGTATACTGATGGTAGGTTATTATAGCTATTATTTTATCCTATTATTAATTTAAATTACCTTACTTAGTTTTTAAAACCGAATGACATCAATTTTATTTATATGCAATAAATATATTTTAAATAACGTGAGTATGAGATGTATTTTATTCCATTTTCGTTTATACTTGTATATTTTGAAGATAACTTATGTATATAATGTAATTATCTTTATTACATATAATGTTTTCTGACGTGCATATAAGTACATAAAGGGGATTTCTTTACATGTTTTTTCAAACAACAACAAAAAACTTATGAAAATGTGTAATATTTTTAACATAAACTGCACAAAAAGTAGACATGTTCTACATATCGCGTTAATGAAAATAATACTTGCCACAGATTTATGCGAAAGAAATTTGAAATGTTGGAATACATTTTATTCTTAAAGTATCGTTTAATGCTTTTCAACACAACATCATTTTATTACTTCATACACTTCTATGTACATGGGTTTTATAGGGTTGTAACGGAGGTCTACCTTCGCTTCCGCAAATGCGAAACTTTCGCTATAAATTGTAACAATTGCAGCTGTCTATGTAACATTTTCAACTGGGTAATACCAGAAATATGTTTCAAAATTTCAAATAAGAGCATCTTATAGAGCGTCATTTTTGTCATCTTCATCGGATTGGTACCCGGCTAAAAACTTTATAGGTGAAGGTTTTATATACGAACCGTTGACAAATAAACGTTGGCCTAACAGAGAAAATGATCTGAAAAAAATATACGAGACGAATCGTAACATTATTACTTTGGTAAATCAGCTAAAACTATTGTTTACTGCATGCGTTTCATTTGGATTTTTGAAAAATAATACTATAAAAAATATATTTCAAATTTCTAATATCCGTTTTCCGAGTTTTTTCGGTGACGGCGCCTTGACTTCTGCAAAGATGGTCTCCGTTACTTAGCCTAGTTAAATAAACAAAATGATAAAATGTTAAATTGTCTAATAGAGCTATTTAATTGACAATTAAAAATTTATTTTACAGTATGTGAAAGAAAAATGTAATATACAGATTTAGAGGTGATTTTCAATTAACATAATATATTTTGAGCAGTTGATATAATTGTCATTTCATTGTCAAAACTGTGAGAGTTTAGGGCAATCCTGGAACCTTTAGTGGATAACGGAAAACGATCTGTTTTTTTTGGTGTATCCCTATTTCTATTATAGTCATTGTCCACTCAATTGGAGGAAGCCTGGAGCAAACTCTACCACGCTGCCTCACGTATTGACGAACGTTTATGGCAATAATAATTCATACTTACTGTAGTAGAAAAAATAATTCAGTTATTATATTGTCAACCAAAAGGTACCTTTATGATCTAATAACATCATTCAATAAATATTTTTAAGTGGAGTTATAATTATAACAATTTTCTTTCTTTAAAAAATATGTTTATGTTAAGGGAAATTAAACGGGAATAATTTCTACCATTGAAATTTCGGCAGTTTTATTTATATTGTTATAATCGGAATTTTATACATAATTATAGTAAAGGTACGATTTTACGTCATTTTATACACCGTACAATGTATATAATACTTATTGCACGGCGATTTATGATTATACGAGTAACGTGAACACAAGGCTCCGGCCAAGCAGAAGAGACGTCGGTACTAGCGAGTAGTTCTTGTTTCGATTTATACGAAACATTAGTGCTGCGATTCAATACAGACAGAAGCGATATGATGATTATTTTTATAGTATTGTTATAGCAAAGAAGGATGAAGTCAACTTGATGGTTAGTGGCTCCTGCCACCCATTGACCTGCAGTCATCTGCAGATAAGATCAGAGTGCTACCTGAGGTTGGCCACATATGCTTTGCTACTCACGGGGACTTGGTCGGACCAGACCTTCAGACCAAAATATAACATCGCTTTACACTGCTGTTATTAAGCTGAAATAGGTGTGGCCTGGTGCTACCGGAGTTTTACCACAAAGAATTCTTCCACCTTCTATCACTTTCGAGCACCGCTTGACGCAAAGTGGGTTTTTTATATTTACATTAAGGAAAAGCAAAAAAATATGTCATGTACTCGATATTAAGTAAACGAAATTTCGTGACATTTCTGTTACCAAATTTAAATACATTCCTTGCTACAGACTATCCCAGAACGTCATGACATTGATGTTATAGTAAAAAAATAAGTAATTAAAATTTAAAATAGTAAAAATGGTTTTATCCGCTTCGGTTTGCCTTGTCCGCGTCCGTTATCTCTTCTTCTTGGCCTCTACCTTAATTTTTGAGTACTTTAGTAGTAAGTACGAATATAGCTATTTTCATTTTATTCGATTATCATTATATCTAACGGTCATTATAAAATTTTCAACTATAAATAAATTCAATGACAACTCTCAATTATTTTTACGTGCATTTATATATTACGTATATATTATGTTTATATGTAACTACATTATTACATTCCTTCTCTATCTATAAGATGAATCGTTCTAATTTAAAATCTTTTATTTGAACTAAACAATGAGAAAAATTCAGTTTTTCGAAGGTTTGATACGAATAGAATTAAGATTATTTGAGAAGTACGGTAGAAAATCAGAGATAGTTTAACAGTAGTTACTTCATTTAGAAAACTATCAAAATAGTAGCTAAATTTTTGAGATAAGCCCCACTGCACACTTTCTAAGTATTAGAACAATTTAATGAAATTATTCGAATTTAAATCTTAATTGCTTACAATATTGCTTTTAATCCATTTAGGTATCTAATATTTGAAATTAAGACTTTAGATTTATTTTAATTTAACTTATGTTTACTTTGGTAAAGTTCCTCTCAACTTAATAGGAATTGACTTGGATTTTAGTACAGATGAATGCATAATTAAAAAATGAATAGAAAGTGTGCGGCATGGCCCAAAGTATACAAATATCTGAGCAAAATGTAAACATTAAACGGGCTTCATTCAAGACTGAACTTAGACCGAGCCGTTAAAATTCAATTTAAAAGTCTCTTAGAGACTTGGCTTGGCCTCTTGGCTCTTAGAGACTTGGCCCAGCCTCTTAACTCTTAGAGACTTGGCGCAGCCTCTGGACTCTTAGAGGCTTAGAATAGCCTACTGACTCTTCGAGACTTGACTTACCCTCTAGACACTTAGAGACTTGACTTAGCCTCTTAACTCTTAGAGACTAGGCTCAGCCTGTGTCTTCTCAGAGGCATTGATAAGTCTCCTGACTCTTAGAGACTTGTCTTAGACTCTTGACTCTTACGGACTTGGATTAGCCTTTTCACTTTTGAGACTTGGCTTAGCATCTAGACTCTCAGAGACATGACGTCATAGTATACCACGAACAACTTACTCTATCCAGCGAAGGTAAAACCATCTGTATCCTATGCGTAATTATATATTGGCCTACGTCATCGGAGGGCGAACTGGATGATAATTGAAGATAATAGGAGAAGACAGGTCATGCTTGATGTGATGCTGTGGATAGCGCTGGTGTTCCGCCGCAAGATGGCTGCCATTTTGTTACCTGTAATTAATAAATATATATCTATTAAGTAATGAAGGATTTTTTATAAGTTTTTAAAGTAAAAGTGACATGCCGGTGTTGAATATCACCACTTCTTTTTTCGTGGATGTCGTTGAAAACGACTAAGGACACGCATGCCAGGGGCGGTGATACCTGGCAAAAACGTTTACACAGGCCTATGATGCTGATGTATATCTAAAATAAGAATTTTATACCTCTTAAAGTAAACTTTGTATTTGGTGTAGTAGTTGGTATTTTCAGTAGGTTATATATGTTTATTATTTGAAACCTTCTAAGACAAACATATTCAAACAAATTATATATAATACCAAGTCTTCAGACATTGGTCTTTTTACAATTAACCAAATATAGATAATTTGACCTATTATTATGCATCCTATTATGAATTTTATCCGAATTATTGCATTTAATAGATTATTTCAACGATACTCACTGCCTTCCGAGACAAAAACATGTATAGACGCGGGCTCAGTGTTACTCGCACTGCATGTATAATTCCCCGAGTCCTTAAGCGTCGCTCCCCGCACGGTCAGTCGCGACTGCGTTCTGGCTCCCGGCTCCGTTTCTACCGTGATACCACCGCGAGTCGCGTCGTAGTTTATCATCCGGTCGTTGTGGTACCAGAATACGTACTGGGGTGGAGTGGGGCTCTGTAATTATATAAAATACATTAGAGACACGCTAAAACATAAATTTGTTTGTCCTATGACATCTTTTAAAACCGAGAGACATGAAATTCGCTTGTTGCTTCAAACGTTGTGTGTTAAAAACAAAATATAATTATGTTTCCGCTCTTATAAGGCCACGAAATCGCTACGAAAGTTAAAAGGGGTGGTGTTGATTTCACCATTAGGTACGTTGATGTATTAGAATCGCAATTTACTTCGATATTTCGAGGACGAATCTACGATTACATATATAATTTTGATTGCGATCTTGTTTATAACATATAGGAATAAAAAATAAGAAGCAACAAATCGTAATTACCGCTGGATTGATTTAGGAAAAACGAATATTTAGTCAAAATCATTTACAACACAAAAGCTACATTCTAAATATAGAGACACTTAGGTAAATGTGACGTAAAACAATCTGCCAGTTAGCTGAAATATATATAATAATATCTTTAGAAAATTACCTTTTCCACGATGCATATAAGGTGTATAACACTGCCTAGATCGACATGATGTTCACCGGAGCCCAGGATGAAGGCTTCCGGGATCACGATCTGGAGTCTCACGTAGTGGGACACGATGCCTGTCCGGGTCGAGACCTGAAATGGACAAATTTTGAATTTAGAAAATTTCGTTTTTTTTTTTTTATAAATATGAAGTAGCAAACGAGCAAGCAGCCCACCTGATGGTAAGTGGTTACTGTCGCCCATAGACATTTGTAAGCAACCTCATATAGAACACGGGTTCTTTTTGAAGTCGACCACAGATGCGTTGCTACTTCTGAGGACTGAGATGGTCGCCTCATATAAAAGTGAGCCTGTAACCACACCTTTCCACCTCACGCAAGAACTCCTTCACGCTAGAAATAAGTGTGGCGGTGGTACTTCCCTGGTCGAACTACATTTCTTTCAGTTCTACCACCTGGCAAAATGCAACCGATGTACAAATATCTCCAGTTCTTAGCAATATTCATCAATATAGAACAGATGAGTTCCAGCACAGTCACAACGTAGATAGTAGCAACCGATCACGCCGCGATCACGTCAAAAGATAAGATTAGATTTGTTCACATTTTAAGGATTCTGTACCCGTATCCAAAAGAAATCAAACCCTGTTAGTGTTTGTCCATTTGTTCGTCTGTCTGTCACTAAGCTCTATATCACTTACCGTTTTAGCTAGATAGGTGAAATTTTCACAGATGATAATTATATTTATGTCGTTATAACAATAAATACTAAAAACTGAAAATAAATAAAATAAATATTCAAGAGAGGTTTCCGTACAACGAATGTGATTTTTGTAGATAATCGTACGGAACCCTTCGTGCGCGTGTCTGACTTGGCCGATTTTATTCATGTCGGGTTCAAAACAGTTCTCAAACGTCACTGTTGATGACTGCAAACGAAATGAACATTTCAAATGTGAAATTGGCAATGAGTTTTCCGAGGCCGAAAATACTTTAGAGAGGTAAAGCCTGAAACAAGGTAAAATATGCTGACCAGTTGATGAGTTGGTTAACTGTTGTGTGTTGGCGATTGTTTAAACATGTAGTATAAACCATAGTCAAGAGATTTGACCTTGTATGCTAAAGTTATGTAGTATGAGAGTTCGAAGTTTAGTTATCAATCTGTGTGAGACAAAACTGTTTTTAAAGTAAAACTTGTTTAGAATCTTTGTGATTTGAAAGTTGTTGAAATGGAATTACGTTACGAAAACAGTTGTCGGCATTACAACTAGATGGCGCTGTAACCTTTCTGGATCACGCTAACGATTTTACATCGTAGCTTGTAAGAGAGCTCAAGTTATATGCGAAATAAGACGTTCGAATATGAGCGGCAGCGATTACTTAATCAATTTTTGAAAAAGCACAGTCTTAATACCCTTTTGCTCAGAAATACTTTTTTATTTATTATTATTAAGTTTCATTTTACCGTATGTGATTTGCATACTCATTTTTTTATTATGTATTAAATACTAATGTATTAAACGTAGTTGACGGACGTGTAGTCCAAATGCTGGTACGCGGCCATTGTGGCCCATATATGCGAAACACAGGTTAAACTGATCCATAAATTCCAAATCGGAATATATCGATCCCTTGCCGGGGGCTGCCAACACGAAAATCTTTGTACCATTAGAACTACATTATATCAAAAATTCAAAGTTAAGTGTCAAATTTTGATTTCAGACCTTAGTTGACTGCACTATGCTATGCTAAAGTCATAAGTAGTGTCGTTGTACTACGATAGACAGAACCAAAATTGTGTAGTAAGCGATATATGAAGGCGTTCAAACTTAGTTCGCAACTGGAGCAACGCATTCGTGGCCGATATCAGGTAGATAACAAGTTGTCATATTAGGCTACCATCTAAACAAGTAACAAATAAGCATGCAGCTCGTTTGCTGCTTTAATCTTATAGAAAGTGTATAGTGCCATCTAAGTCTGATTATAGTTTTCTTTTTTTATAAATATGAAGTAGCAAACGAGTAATCAGCTCACCTGATGGTTAGTGGTTACTGCCGCCCATGGACATTTGTAAGCAACTTCATTTAAAACAGGGGTTCTATATGAAGTCTATCACAGATGCGTTGCTACTTTCGAGGACTGAGATGGTCGCCTCATATAAAAGTGAGCCGGCAACCACACCCTTCCTCCGAAACGCCAGAACTGCTTCATGATAGAAATAGGTATGGCGGTGGTACTTCCCCGGTCGAACTACATTGGTTCTACCACCTGGCAAATCATAACTTATCAGATAGACGGTACGCGGCGGCGGCTACTCGTTGGTTTCATTAATGTTATAAGAAAACTGTGAATAAAGAACGAGTATAAAATTCTAGATAGTGATTACTTTTTTTTTGTTTCGGGGAGGAAATCTTCAAAAGATACCCCACCTTTTTGGGGAAAAAACAGAGTTATGTGATATTTATACTCACTAGAACACTCTCGGTGACCTCAATCTGCATATAGGGAAACCCCGGGATCTCACACAGAACTCACCGATGCTTCCCTAGATAGTGCTCTCTAGTGTGTCGTATTTTTGGATGTCGTAATAATTAACTATAGATTTTAAGTATTAATCTTTGACAGACTGACACTTTATGCGAGTATATTGTTAGTGCTTTTCATCGGACAGTTTTGGTGAAGGGTTAGAAAATCTCATATTATTTCTTTAACCATACAAGTTTTATATGAGAGGGTAGTGAAGGGTCTTCATATATCATCGTGTCAAAGTTTGTGGCGTTGACAAATGCGTGTTAAAGTTCAGGGCGGCACGATGAGCACATAATTGCCCCTTGTCTTCTCTCGTTATATTTTTTAATAATGGCTACTCGTATCTTTCGCTCACGAACTTATGAAATTTTGGTACGAACTAGGCTGCCATCTGAAGCACAAAAGCGGCATCTCATTTGAACTCAGTTACGAGAAAATTGATGTTATGTGAAAGTCGTTTTAATGTATCGCTTAGTAAATTGAAGGATAGGATATTTTCAAACTAGATCTCTAATATGTTTTAATTTAGTTACCGTCATTCGTAATCATTCTTAAGCTATTAAAGCCATGTAAATAAAAAAAATGATTTTTCTTGAGATAGCCCTTTTGACTTTCAAGGGTAGTATGTACTTATGTCGTTTAGAACTTTTGAATATTGCCTATTAACATGCTTCTATACGGATATACAGATACATCTATATCAAAGGATGTTTTGGCATATTCAATTACTATTTCTTCGTTGAATAGTTGCGATTTGAAACTCGAAGAAATGAAAATGCGTCACGATAAAGAAATACATGAATGTATAGGATTCCGGCAAAAGAATGAGATGGAATACATTAAACAGTATACATTATATTCATATGTAATATTATACCCTAAAACATAAAAAAGGTTTTTAAGCTTGTTAAAAAACAATAAACTTTACATTTATCCTAATACTCCTGATCTCCTGCCGTATGTGAATTTCACACACCTTTTTATTGAAAATACGTTCAATAATATAAAGAAGCCGAAAGCTACCAAGAATGTGTAGGCCTGGGTAGGTACATCTGAATGTAATATGATTCCAGGTGTATGTACTTTTTTTGGAACAGTTTATCATTATCGTTTCATTCACGCATTTCATTATTTTAGTACTTGTTTTTCGTTTTTAGATAATTATTTGACTGCCTGACTGTTTTTTGTTTTATACTAAGATGTAGTTGTGGTGATAATAAATAATAACGTTTCATAGTATTGCAACAGAGTAATAAAACCATCATTAATACATATATATATTCTACCATTTACACACGTTTAAAAACAAGTGCGTAAATCAGAGCAAGGGACGGTTACGAATTTGATTGATATACACATAACTACGTGCGTTTGAATGTCTACAAAATGTCATATTACGAAGTGGGTCAAAAGAAATATAGTTAAATTAAATGCCAAATTAATTTAACAGCACTTTCTTATTCATTGCTCATATCGTACTTTTAGCATTGCTATATTGCAACTGTAAATTTGTACTGTACATTAATTGCTTATATTCTGGATGAGTTTTGTAAAAATCGACAGGATTAGGTACTATGTAAAAGTCCCATCAGTACATAAATACTGATGGGACTTTTACATAGTACCTATAATAAATTGGGTAGAGAATGATTTGAGGTCTGAAATTGGGTAGGGAATGATTTGAGGACGGATTCCATGAAGTGGGGCTATATTTATATTATTTTATTCGGAAAAAATGCTAGTAGTACACTAAATCGTTTATTAATTATCACATGTTTATACTATGTGCAATTGTTTCGCAGTATGGAGAATATTAATATAATTATTACGGAAGATGGAGTACTCGTAACAGAAAAATAAAGACTTCAATAATTATATTGAGACAAAGTATAAAGCAAATGAATACGGTATAGATGGTTCCATAGGAATTTATAGATTTAAAAAATGGATAAGTAACGTGTTAAAACACATTTACACAACTTCTTTATCAGATCTCAAAATATTCGTAAATTAGAAAATTTTAAAAATATTTGCGAATACACAGAGGGGCGCTGGAGGGCATGTGCTATATTATGTCATCACTTAAACGCCGAATTGAAAGACTTACCTTATACAGTCCTCGTTACTTAATGTTCAGTCTTCATGCCCAACGCAGGCACCTCACAAACACATCGCGATTGCAAAATTGTTTGGAAAACCGAAATAGATTAGGCCTCGGGGATTCCTCACTGACACACAGCACTATTTCATGGCGGATTTTTGTAAAATTTCCGAGAGGTGCAGAACATTTGCCGAGGGGATCGTAGAGATTGGATTTTTTTGGTGTGTTGGGTGTTCGATGGTATTTTAATAGGTTTCTTTTGTCGGGAGTGGAGCGCTGCGGCCGGCCGCGGGTGGGTCGCGAGCCACGCGCCGGCGCGGACGTTGCACCCCTTCGCAGGGGGTCGGACTCGACTCACTCGATAATCGCTTGCTATTCGATGACACCGGATTTGACATGTTTTGGTCGTGTGTAAAAAACCGCTGAAATAAAACGTATTGTTTTATTTAAAAAATGTTTTTTTGCAGTATGCCACGTTTTAGATATTAGTTATGTGCTACTAAAATATCAGAAATAATTACTAAGTTATTATAAAAATACATCTGTTTATTGATGAAGACATTGTTAAAAATATTATATGTGAAACTTGTGTCGGAAGTAACTCTAGATATTATTCGTGATTTGACCCTTACTTGGTGTAATTAATAATCCAGGATGAGAATCGGGCAGTTCAAAATAAAACCAAAAAGATCAACATCAAAACATTTTTATGTATTATAACATTTATTTAGTACATTTATTGAGCTACTTAGATATTTCGATATTACATACATATATATTTATATATTTATTGTATGCCAATATTATGGCAATTCGTTAAGCGATATAAAAGTGGATTTTCATAAGCAGTGCTGAGTTACAATAATATAGGGCAACAAAGCTAAATACTGCTCTCTAAAAATACTACTATATGCCAACTTTTTAAGAGTTTGTAGAAAAAATATACTTATATTTGTATTTTAATATGTTACGGGACTCACGATATGCGAGGCTTTTTAAATTCTTTATGCCGATATTTCGACCCAGTTACATGAATCGTGGTCAAGTAAAAGAAAAGTAAACGTAAGGTAAACCTAAATATTTTTTACATTAAGCTTAATAGAAAATATTGGCTGTCACAGAATCCGTGCCTGTCGCCTGGAAAACCACTACGAAGGCTCTACTACGCCGAGGCTTCCCGACTGAAGACGATCTTTATCGAACGCCAACCTCAGTGAAGTTGCACTGGTCTGAGTAGAGCTCCTCCGTCTCTACATTAATAACATAAAAAAGTCGAGGTGGTCAATAAGGAAAATATTAATTTATTATTATTAGATATTACGGAATAATGACATTATTTGCATAATATTGCGAATCGTTAATTATATAAATAATAATTGTATAAAATTAATATGATCATCAACTGTTTGTTCATTAATACTATTCCGTTACGAGGTAAGGATTTTTTTAGGGTATAAGCAATAGTGTACCACGTAGGTTAAGTGATGATTTTACTAAGTTATTTTTTATTACTGCCTCATGATAACAGTGCATTACTGTGTACTATTCTAAAGGGTGTAAGGAAGATAGACTTATCCGAGGCGTTCCAATTTGCTCTTCAGGGGTAGCAACACATCTGTGGCTAAGCAGGTAAGACTTTGATTTTATCTGGAGTAACAGATGTCCATAGGCAGCGGTGGTGACTTACGATCAGCTGGACTGCATGGTAATTTGCTTCCATTACTTACTTACCTGAGGTTAGATAAGGGTGTTCCCTGAGGTTAGTCACAGATGCGTTGCTACAAGAGCAAATTGGAACGCCTCGGATAAGTATATCTCACTTACACCCTTCAATCCAGTACACAGTAATGCATAACACTGCTGTCATTAGGCAGAAATAAATAATAAATAATTGTGTATAGTCTACCATATCATCATACCTAATCATCACTTGGCAAACGTGGTACACTATTGTGTGGTACAACGTGGTACGTACTGTACCACGTTGTACATATGTGAGGACTAAGTCGGAATGCCTCAGATAGGTACGTCTCTTAATACGCCCCGCTCTTAAGTTGGCCCCAAATATTTTTTGTTCATTTAGTTGACATTTTTATGCAAAACACCACAAATAATAGGTACTAGATGGCGTTGCAAGTAATTCTATTGTAGAGCTGCTGGTAATATATCGAAAGTACGTGAAACTACGAAATAAATCATCATTTGAATAATTCAAAGCTACGGCAAAAAATCGAAAGTATAAATAAAAAATCGATTAATTTTAAATCGATTATTTATGGTCAACAAATCGATATATAAAAATCCATCTTTATTAAATAATCGATTATTTTTTCACATCACACTCATCAGACCAGAACATAACAGCGCATAACACTACTGTTACTAGGCAGAAACAGGTGTGACGTTTAGTTATATTTGACGCCTAAATGCCCTCTGATTTTGGGTATAAATGTTCCAAGCGTTTAATATCATTTAGCTATTCTTCGTATGAAACGTAAAGATCCTTTAGTGTTAGTAGGTGTTGTTTTTACTTCGTAAAACAATTGATTGATGCATGGATGTCTTCAGAGGGTAAGATACCCTCTGAAGAAAACGTCTTCCGTATGAATACTACCTGCACTTGAATATTTTCATAACATCTTAGACTAATATTATTGAATTTCTACATTTTAACATGTTACGGGTACTCACGAAATGCGGTTTATAACAATTTTTCGTGACCACAAACCATGTTATCGTCAACACATTATTGTCCCACTGCTGGGCACGGGTCTTGTTTTAGAATGAGAGAATTTTAGGCCATAGTCCTGCGCTGGCCAAGTGTGAATTGGCCAGTGCGGATTTCACATACCTTTGAAAACTTTTTTTAGAGAACTCTCTGGTGCGCAGGTTTTCACATGATGTTTTCCTTCACCGTAAAGCAGTGATATTTAATTTTTAATACGCACATCATTTTAGTCAAATCATTGGTGATTGCCTGGGATTCGAACCTCGCAGCCAGGATTGAGAAGCCGAGTTTCAACCATTAGGCTATTACTACTACGATTTATGTATATCGGCAATAAGAAATTCAAAAATTGCACAGCACCTATAACATCTTCGGGACTTAAGGATATTCTTATAATTTGTAGGTGTTCGATTGAAGCATGTTCATTACAACATTAGTTAGGTAGTACCCCGCTACTCCTGTTGCTCCAACAGCTCCTATGCTACTTATTGTAATGATTGCTATTTTTCCGCCTTTTCCACTCTCATCAGGTGCATCTGGGCTTGCCGATTCAAGTATGTATTTAGACGACGTGGAGACATCTATCGCTTGGTTCGGTATGGTGGTGTTTTCGCTCCGTAAAAACCCGTAAACACTGCAATTATCTACTCTTCGGTCGACAGTAATTGTGTATTGATAGCAGCTATCATTTCCAACGTCGCAGGTACAGTTTGAATAGTTCTTACCTCTGCAAAAAAGAATTTGTATTAACAAATCACAATTCATTAGTTTTAAGTTACATAAGTTTTATCCTTATAATATTTTACAATTGAAAACTTAGGGCTCTCACTCCTCTGCGGTTAATTCATTTAAATCAGGTTAATGTTGATGAAATCAAAAAAAAAAATATTTGGTTAAGTAATTATTCGCAATGGTATTTAGGTAAAAGGGGGCGTAATACTAAGATTTTTTGAAGTTATACTTTTGGCGCGTTTAGGAAAAATGATGAGAGTAAATTTTTACGATGCGCGCGCACACAGTCACAAAAAACCAAGAATCTGATGTTAGCTATAGTCAACATTTTATATTTATTTGATTATTTTATTTTTATTTATTATTTATTTATAGTAAATTAAAAATTTCAATTTCCTTAATTATGTACGTTTTTTTGTGAACTTTTTTAAAGAACTTTTTTAACTAGATAATGTGTTATAACATAACTTTCAATGTATTGTATAACTTTTTTCTATTGTTATTGTCGTTTTTTATACTTGTTACGCCAAAGTAGTATAACTTTTAACGCGTGTACATAAGTACACACACGCTTTGTTATTTAAATTGCTACGTTCAACTTCAAATTATTATCAATTAAAGCTATTTCTAAATACATTTACTAGATTTATCCGTAAGATATCCAAACAGGTCTGTACTAAATAACTGACAAGTCCTAAGAAACATTGAACGAATTTCGATAGAATTGTTCCATTAGTTCTGCAGAAATTGTACATTAGTTCTCTTAAGGAACTGACCTCTACCCGCTCGCTCTCTGTAGGCTCTACCGACTATGCCACATATCTGATATACTTATATGATACTGATTCATTTACTACTTCCATGACAAAAATTACAACATATGCGCCATTTTTGCGATAAAATTCCATCATTTCCGTGGTAAAATAATTTTATGTCAGTAAAACGTAAAAAATGTTTTACGATATATTCAGACGATGTTATTTAGATGATATATTCAGACGTAGGTTGTGTAGGTGTGAAGGAATATTCAATGTTACTATTGCTTAATACACAGCCCTGTTCACGTCTACCTAAATAATAATATTATTATTATTAGACTGAAGCAGCAAACGAGCATGCAGTCAACCTGATGGTAAGTGGTCACTACCGCCCATGGACATCCGTAAGTTACTTCATATAGAACAGTGGTTCTATCCGAAGTCGATCACAGATGCGTTGCTACTCCCGAGGTCTGAGATGGTCGACACAAACATAAGTGAGCCGCCAACCAAAGCCTTCCATTGAAACGCAAAAACTGTTTCACGCTAGAAATAGGTGTGGCGGCGGTACTTCCTTGGCCGAACTACACTGATTCTACCACCTGGTAGAAGATCGTTGACATATGTCACATAGTTAATGCTTACAATGCTCACATAGCCAAATACTCGTAGAACGCATGTGCGTTCTACGAGTATTTGGCTGAAAATATAACTATGTGAAACGTGTACAACAAAACAAAAAGCGAGTAAACAAGGTTCATACTCACATTTTTTTTAAGTTTTGATACATTAAACTGTCGGATTTGATTATGAAAGTGTGAACGTCCATACCGGCGTCTAATATTTGTACAAATCCTAATATCTGGAAAAAAATACAATCTAATGGTTAATAATTATTTTATAAATATATACAAATTCAATTAGTATTGGACCCAATTAGTAAATGTAATAACATTTATTGTAATTAATCGTTTATGATTTTTTTTTTGGTGACGCGGGAAAACCTTCAAAAGGCAAACCGAAGCCTTGGGAGAGACTCCGGACCCCCTTTTTAGTCGCCTCTTACGAGAGGCAGCGGATACCGTAGTCGTATTCTACTCCGAGTAAATAGGAGGAATCGTTTATGACATAGGCCATATATTTTTTTAACATGACGCGTACAAATAGACAAAGTGAGAGGGCGTTAGGGTGATTTTTTTGGAATAATAACATTAAAGATATCAAACGAAAGCTGGTAAACTATTATGAACGTATATACACCACCTTTGCTACTGTTTTGATGCAATGTTATAAACAGCGAACAAAGCAAAATCAGAAAAACCTATTTAATGAAAAATTAAAAAACAGAAAACACGCTTTTGTTACGTTAAAAAAAGTATATTAAGTTATATTGCATACATTATAAGAATCTAGCACTTTATATATTATTTATTTTTATTTTTATTATTGTATATTATTATTATCATTATATTTATTTATATACCTATAGGAAAATTGTATTTCTTCCACATTTTTACACTACATATGTTTGACATCGCGTGTAACGCACTTAAAATACATATACATATAGTGTCTACTTTAAAATAATATATTTCTATTTTTATTATTGAAATACTAATGGTGTCTCTTTTTCAGTAATTATTTTTGAGCAGTCCGTATTGTTGTATAAACATTAACAAAATTAACAAAAAATATATATTTATGAGAATAGAATAAAAAATATCTTAATAATTTATTCAAATAATTCGGAAAAAAATGAAGTAGACTCACTAATTAATAAATTACTTGGGTTCTTTAAAAATAAATGGACTTACCAAGTAAAATATAATAACAGATTTCAGATAATCCAGCATTTTCTAGCTTAATTTCTCACTTATTTCATCTATATTCACTTGACTATATTTTATTTCTACACACGTGCATGTAAAAGGCGCACAAAATGTACAAAATTTGAATTAAAACTAAATCAAATTCCACCGTTTATCCGTCTTGTTTTCGAATCGGAAAATACTGGAATAATTTTAGCTGTAGGTATAGCGTCATACCTATGATACTATTGAATTTAACTTCATTATTATTAAGGTAACTTCACGTCATTGTTATAGACTAATGACTCATTTTCTTAATAAGTATCTACCTATTTATAAAATTGGAACAGCCAATGAGCATGATTGATGTTGTTGCGTTGTGTGATGTTGATGTAAATTATTATCATTACATTGTTATCTCTAAGGAGTTAGCTGGAGGTCCGTAGATTTATATTTACCAGAAGGTAGAACCAATGTAGTTCGACCGGCGAAGCACTACCCCACACCTATTTCTAGCCTGAATCAATTTTTGCGTTTCGGTGGAAGGGTGCGGTTGCCGCCTCTTTTATACACTAGGCGACCATCTTAATTTTCGGGAGTAGCAAGGCATCTGTGATCGGATTCAGATGGAACCCCTGTTCTATATGAAGTAGCTTGATATCCAGGGACGGCTGTAACCACTAACCATAAGGTGGACTGTATGCTCGTTTGATACTTCAAAATACTCGTAAATATATTAAAATATATATATTGTTTAATTAAATGCTAAAAGCGTGTTTTGCGTTGTTTCTTAACTGACTTCATGAAGTAATGAGGTTCTCTATTCAACAATACCGACGAAACGAAAAATAATTAACCTATTACGTAGATTACGAAGTACATACCGAAGTACGTACTACGTATGTACTAAACCATTTTTTTTTCTTTTTTGTGGCATGGAAGTCGGTCTTATTTTGTGTTATTTTTTTAACCAAGCAATTTATTATTTTCCTAACTAACAACATAATTAGCTTCTTTAAGGAAACCGTTATCAGTATCAGCAAGCACTAAATTGGTTAACAGGATGCGTGATATTTCTTCTTTAGATAAATTTATTATAATACATTATATTCAAAATTATATATTCTATTAAGCTTAGAAAATTTATATGCAACCTAACAAGTACAATATAATATACGAATATTTTATTTAAACTGAAACATTGCTTTAAGAATGTATATATATATTTTATTTTATTAATATTAACCTCATAAAAACAGGGGTTCCATATGAAGTCGATCATAGATGCGTTGCTACTCCCGAGGACTGAGATGATCGCCTCATATAAAAGTGAGCTGGCAACCACACCCTTCCACTGAAACGCAAGAACTGCTTCACACTAGAAATAGGTGTGGCGGTGGTACTTCCTCGGTCGAACTACATTGGTTCTACCACCTGTCTGTTCTGGGTCCGGGTGTTTGTTTATTCGTCTTTGTGTGTCCATGGTACCCACGACACAGGAGAAAATCCTGTGAATGTAAAAATCGTTTTTTCTTTATAAACTTATGTGTTAGTTATTAAACTTTCTATACTCTCAGCCGAACTTTTATTTTTCTGTCTCACGACACAAACCTTCAGATCCAGAACAAAAGTCTAAATCCATGTTTTATAGTGGAAAGTTTAAAGGATATCTAGGTAGGAAGGTAGGACTGTATGTATTTTGACTTCAGCAGCACGCTGCTTATACTGTTGTATTCTGATCTCAAGGTATGGTAAACAGCAACATACTTAAGCGTTCCAACCTCCTCAGAGAATCTTACATGAGGTTGATTACAGATGTCCGTAGAGAACGGTAGA
>DWNE01000201.1:0-34906 GCA_018249875.1 Cecropterus toxeus
ATAATGATTGATAGGTAATACTTAAATATTATATTATAAAATGAATACACACATGGGGCACATTACCCGAAAAAAAAACAGGGCACATTAGCAAAATTATCGAGGTAAGGTGCCCCACTTGGCAAAGATATTTTTTTTGTCTAAAGCCAAATGTAATTGTAGGCATACAAGAGTTCAAAAAGGGTATATTTAGAGTAAAACTTTATAAACGGAAAAAAAATATAAAGCAAAAACTTTGATTTATTGTTATAAGAAATAAGAAACAAATTCAGACTATCGTACTTACTTTTTATTCACTTTATTATTATTATTATTATTATTATTATTATTAAACAAGATAAACTTTTAATACACATTTAAGTAACATCGTTCAGACCTCGAGGTCATAGTCTCGGATATTTTATTAATTCACCTTTTACTTTCAAGTAAGTTGCTTACTAATTAGATTTTACGGGAATAAATTGGTGTTAAGTGCAATTTATTAGCGCGTACAACTAAGCATAAGGTATAGCTTAGATACTATCGCCACCTATCGATACTACTACACCTATTTCTAGCGTGAAGCAGTTCTTGCGTTTCGGTGGAAGTGAGTGGTTGCCGGCTAACTTATATATGAGGCGAGCAAGTTAGCCCTCGGGAGTAGTAACGCATTTGTGATCGATATGGAACCCCTGTTCTATGTGAAGTTGCTTACAGAAGTCCATGGGCGACAGTAACCACTTACAGTAACCGTCAGGTGGACTGCCCTTTGTTACTTCTTATAAAAAAAACAATTATGTATCTACTTGTATGGTTGCAATGTTTACGAAGTTCTTCTTGCGTTTCAGAAGCGTGTGGTTACCGATCACTTTCATAAGACGCGACCGTCTTACTCCTCGGGAGTAGCTACGCATCTGTGATTGACGTCAAATATATCTCGTGTTTTAAATAAAGTTATAGATGTCCATTAGTGGCAGTAACCACTATAATTCCGATGGACTGTATGCTCAGTTGCTACTTTAAACGTATTCAATTCAAGACGAGATAAAAGTCTTTCTAAGGCTAAGAGATTTTTTTTTTCTCTTTTGTTTTTTAACTATTTTTTTATGTTTTGCAAGCCATTGATACGTTTTAGTAATATCAATAAACAATATAAGAAAGTCTATTGTAATGGGCGAATAATCACTACTATCACTACGTAAACTTACAATTACTTTATTAGATATCGAAAGAGATAATCGATCACAAAAGAACAATCTTCAGAAAAAAAATACATTCTTATCACAAAACGAGTAAACTCAAGATTGGAAAAGTTACAGCAATAGGAAAACAAGAAAACAATACTTTCTCACAACACGCATGACATGAAAACGAAATTGTGATTGTCTTATGAATATTTTATCGATGTATGTACTAGCTTCTTTACACAATTTCATTTTACGATTAAGGTTATTCGTTTTTAAGATTCTATACCCAAATTAAATTGTGGACTAAATTGATAACATTTATATAATAGGCAACTTCATATACCATGACATGAAAATCAGCGACTTTTATAAAAATGGCCAAATGCGGCGCAATTGTAGACGACAGATTTTACCCCAGCTCCGATATTACCCCAACTCACCTTATATGATTTTAAAAACAAATCTGTCACGTTTATGCACTTTATTAGGAGTTTAGGTGTTTAACTAAAATTGACAAAATTTTGGGTTTTGTCTTTCTTTCTTATTGTTAGATATATACTATAGGCATGAACATGTTAACATCGAAGACAACACACTAATAAAGTACATATTAGAGTGTGTCAATACGTCGCCGTGCCCTAGACTTGTTACATTCAATTGACCTCGGCTACGTGACGCTTAGCAAGGCTTTAGTGTAGGCCGAGAGCTTGCTGCGTTGAATGATAAGTAGTATTATCGTGAGACTTGTTGACATAAAATATTAACATGAAGAATATTAGATTATTCTAAAATATATGCGGAATATCATAATCGTCAACTTCTCTTGTAAAAATTAGGTCAATCTAAATATAGATGAAAGCTAAGTTAAAATTCATACCTATTTTGAGAGCAGTATTTAATATTTTAGATGATCAGAGATGTCTCAAAACTTTAATAACTGCGCAACAAAGAGAAAAAATGGCGTTTCCGTTATATGTAAAAGTTTATATATTCATGCAAACACTGAACATTCCCAGTATGTTTTTTAAATTAAATTTCAAGTAGAGAAAGCGTACATATGAAAGTGTTATAACTTTTGTTTTATGATTTGATTTTTGTAATTATATAAAAATATGATGTCTATTTGATTTTTCACATTTCCGTAGGCCTGTCGATAAGAAAATGTTATCATATTTTCACGAATCGCAAACACGAGTGCTTTATTGGCACTCAGACACAGACAGACGATTTAATTTGAATTTTTATTACGCACAGAAAAATAACGCTGAAAAACTAGAATCGCCATTCTGAATAATTGGATCGGATCGAAATCCAGAGGGTTTCCCGGGTTTCTGGGTACCACCAAATTTGTCATATATTCTACTGTAATAGTGACAATAAAGGATTTTAAGTCATAGGGTGTTTTTGAGAAATTTACAATAATTGACTTCTAGCACCCAACGCGTGTTTACGATCAAAAGATTTTTCCTGATCACTATATTTATATTATATTATTTTACAAAAAAAAAGTTTTTTTTTTTTTACTTTAGCTTGGTACAAAAGCGTGTAATTTTAGTTTTTAACTATTATTTATTTTTAACATTTTTATATATATTTAATATTTGTTGTTATAGCTTTTATGAAAAGATATACGGTTTTAAATTGATACAACCGACCTAGTGTTTCAAGACATCAACAATTAAAGCCAAATTAAAATTCCAAAAAAAGTTACAAAGGTTACGCACATAACCTTTAAATAGGCGACAAAAAATAACAGACTCGAACGCATTTTACGTTTACGACTCCTAAACTACTTTGTTTTATTGATATCATCGTTCCCAATATACGGAATGTCTTTATTACACTAATTCACAATAATAGTTACGTCTACCGCATTTATAGAATTGTTTTATTGATCGAATAATTTAGTCGAGTTGGGTGCTTTTACTACTCAATGACTTACAAACAGTTAAGTAGGCGTGATCTATATAAATAATTCCGTGAAAAAGTAGGGCCGACTCGATTGGAATTTTAACTAAATAATAAAACATAAAAAAATATTGATTTCGAGACGACAACCTATATCCGCAAAATTCGGATTGTCGAGTATTTTGTTAAATTCTATTGCAAATGGCAATGGCCATATTGGCCGCCTGGTTGCCATCTTGCACGTAATGATAAGAAACACTGCCATCTAGCGGCGTAACATCAATAAATTAGCCGAGCGGTTACCATACCGATGTAACGCGCAGTGAGTCCCGGGTTTGATTCCCGGCCAGACAGGCATCTGAATTATGAGTTTAGATTTCTGCTCTGGGTCTGGGTGTTTGTGTATTCGTCTTTGTGTGTCCGTGGCACCCATGACACAGGAGAAAATCCTAGCTTCGGGCTATGAGTGTAGAAAGCATCTAAAAATTTGGACAATATCTAGGTGACGTTGTCAAAAACATATTTTAATAGAATTTTATTTTCATAATTATATTGATCTAAAAATGAAAATAGTAGTTTTATGCTATTAATTCTATCATTATTACGATAGTAATATTTATCTTCAATATTGTGACAATTATAAACAATGAATGTAGTTGCAAGTGATCGGAAAGCTTCGCGTTAGTTAGGCTTAAAGGCGCCAAGTCAAAGCCATATGTATGTATGTATGTAATAAAGCCTGAATTGATTGAATTGACAAGTTGATTTTAACAAACAAACTGGTAACATCGTTAAAACATTAAATTAAAAATCCCGACTGCATAAAACGAAATTTTTGCTCATAATGATACATATTTCATTTAACGTTTATATGAGTTTTGGTCAAAATTGTCAAGAAAAAGTATCATAATACATGTATGTATTTTTATATTGGTCTACTTACTAACTTTATAATAGTAAAAAAAAACGTCCATTCTCCCCCTTTTTCCTCTATTTCAAAGCGCCATTTAAATATATATATAGCATATGTCACTCTGCAAACAAAGCGACTCAAATGATATATCATACGTCACAATCCGTCAAGCCGTTTGGGCTGTAGTGCGTGCCAAAGAAATGGACACATACAAAGAAACATACATACATACGCTCGAAAACATTACCCTCCGACGCAGTCGGGTATATACTGTTACAGTGAACTCATAACGTTACTGTGAAAACCTGACGTGTGAGCTACTATTATTGAAGAATATTAAACTAGTGTAATCCATTATGCTGGTATCTTAAAATTTGCAGTAAAATCGAGATGAAAACAGTTTGATGAAAAAAAAACCCGGCTTACTTTTAGATGAGGCAACCATCTCAGTCCTCGGGAGTAGCAACGCATCTGTGGTCGACTTCAGATAGAACCCCTGTTCTATATGAAGTTGCTTGCATATGTTCATGGGCGGCAGTAACCACTTACCATCAGATGGGCTACTTGCTCGTTTGCTACTTCACATTTACAAAAAAAAACTCAAACTAGAAAACATACAAGGTAAATCAAAGGCAACCTTTACCAAAACTTTCAACTACTGAATAAATTCATAGTGGCTAATTTCCAAGTAACTCACCCGCCGCCTTTAGCCTTATTTGCAATAGCGTTCGCGCTCGGCCGCGCATCCATTATGAACAACTTATGCGCTTGCGCATTCGCGTCCATAATAAGTTGGATGTAGCGTTCATCCTCACGACTGCGTTTACCGCTTACCTACAAATTAAGTCAATCACAGCTAAAATTACGATATATACAATTTAAAGCTAATTAAAAACAATATATAAAGTACATTTATGCAAATATTTATGATAAGTAAATTCTAATAAATTGTGACTTAACTTAAACCTAAATAGGTGTTATAGGCATAAATTTCAGCTTTTTTATGTTGGAAATAGTGTATAAATTCCGAGCAGTTATATAGAACACATTTTGAGAAAAAGAGTAAAAAAAGCACCTTTTGAAATTGTCTTGATGATCATTTTTTGAAGACCATTTTTTTCCTGCAGATTACTTTCGAATGTTGTTCCCATTACCAACTGAAGTTACTATGTGGCGTATTGTCAAAAAGTTTACTAACCGCCAGCTAAACCCTTTTCATTCTGGGAGGTGTCTTATGCCTAAAATTAAAAAATAAGCTTTACAACTTACTCCAACTAACGGCTGACTGCATCTTGTTATAGTTGCTTGCGAGCTCGGATGTATCCAGGCTAAGACCGGGATACGACCCCTCGATCTGAACGCAGCTACTGATCGGAGGAGGTCATCGTTGGCGGCCGCGGGAACCGCCCACACTGACGGATAGCTGTCACAGATCTCGTATTTGTCGTTGATGCGAGTTATACGCCACATATCGTTGTTCACGCCCTGCGAAAAGAAAAACTAAATTAGACTTAAACTATCTTGCCAAGAGTGATAAATTAACTATATGAATTTTATATTTCTCGAATGAAAGTATTTTGCGTATTATAAATTAAGAAACGTCCTCCGGAATTTTGCTAACATACTAACAATTTTTGGTAAAAATTATGTATACTGTAAGCACTTGTCCATTGAGGACGTATATTAAATAAAGCTATCTCGTTCTGATAGGAAACAGCCCTACAGTTTTTATATTATTTTTATATCGTATTTTATGTTATAATTTTGGTTTGGTTGTTGTCAAAGCACTTACGTCGCATTACATTGAGTTTCTTTTTAAATTTAATTACTCGGTACAAAAGCGTGTTGCCTTTCAAAACTAATCTTTCATGTTATCATCAATATTGTGACAAATGACTGCTGAAAGATTGATTATGTTTACATTTTTATTATGTTTATTGCATTTTTCCATAGATGATGTGATATTAACAGATAACACTGTCAGAGATAAATTACACATACCATTCTTCTGAGCTCAGCGATAGGTTCATATACATGCCATCCATCCTCGGGAAAGCTTTCCGAATAGCTAAATGCGAACAGAGGTAGTCTGTGAGACAGCGGGAATGCCAATTGCTGCAATTTCTCAAAAATGCCGCGTCGTGAGTGGTTTTCCTGCTTGTGTGCAAATCTCAAGTTACGCATGTCCTGTAAAGTATTTTCCTCAAGTCAAAACCACAATTAATCTGGATAGACTTATAATAAACTAGTAGTAAACAACAATTACCTTGCAGAATACTTCAATGCCATAGGAATTCTCCCCTTTTGAAGAGGCACCGCCCACTTTTTCTATGCGTGAAACCTATACAAACAATTTAACTGATTAGTATCAAAAGAAATAAAAATTATTCAATTACTTAGGTCATTACTATGAATACTTTTTGCTGATCAAACCACAAACAACTTTGTTAATCATGACAAGTTGATCCTAATGCCAAGTGAAGCATTAAAGGCCAATAGGGCTCACAGCAAATGTCCAATACTGTACTTTTAAACAAAACATTTTATTATTTTTAACCTTGTATTTAATTACATATTATTAAATTAGAACTTTTCTAAATTGCAATCAATATTAAAAAATTCAAAATCTATACTAATATTATAAAGCAGTAGAGTTTGGTTGAATGTGTTAATCTCAGGAAGTACTGGTTCAAATTGAAAAAATATTTATGTGTTGAATAGTAAATTTATCGTGGACGGCCTTAGGCTATATAACATCAACATATAACATTATTTTTGTGTGTTTTTAATAGATTGTTCTCTAATTAAAGCTGGTGAAACTGCGTGGCACAGCTAGTCAACAATAATTCAAATATGAGTATAAGACTGGAAATTGACTTTTGCAATGACACTAATAAACTGTAAATTGTAGGCAAATTGAAGCATCACTGAACTGTGGTAGGCCAAATATAATATGACCAATGTGGTACCACCACCACACTTATTTATAGTATGAACCATATTTTATATTTTTTATTTCATTGTGTGTGATTGTGTTCCTGAACAACTTCCATACAAAATAGCCTTAGTGCTTGGCAGTAGCAACACAGCTGTTCTGGCCGTCAGAATCCCTGTAATGCATGAAGTTGCTTACAGATTCCTTTGGTCGGCTGTAACCACTTACCATCAGTACATGACATGCTCATTTACTACTTCAAACTAATAAAAACCACAAAAATTAATACAAAAAGTGTATAAAGCAAGTTTGATGATAAGTTAAAAGAATTCTGAGAGAAAGAGACATTCTACATGTTAAGTTGAAAGAAAGCTTAACGAATTAAAGTATGTAAATCAGTGTACTATAAAACATTATTCCATATGGTCCATTATCATAGGTTTCATATTGTACATGAAACTTTAAATAATATGTTTTTAGGAGGTCTCTATACCACTTCTGGCCATGCCATTCAAAAAGAATTCCGTATAAGATCACTTACCACGCCCAATGGTACACTTAAAGTGCTATGTAACGCTGTAGCATCAGTAGGCCTGAAGTGGAGCTGGTAGTTGGTAACTTTGAGTACTCCTCGTGCTGGTCCACTGTATGGACATAAGTATGTGACATCTCTGGCCACTCCCATCACCTTCTCTCCATCCAGTAACTGGATATCTCCAAGCACATGGGCCTATAAAAATGATAATTTATTTATTATTGTATAGTATTGCACCTTTGTAATATAAAATTACAATAAAGCAAACTTAATGCCTGATGGCATTCTGTACCAATCAACCCAGGACGGCTGGAAAATTTGCAGCCAGTGATTATTTTAAATGTGAATAATTATGTTTTTCTGTTAATCTTTTCAATGGTTTTGACGAAGACTGAAAATTACATACACAAAATTCATTATAAAACTTCAAATAGTAAAGTAGTAAATTTTAGAGGAACGTTAAGTAAGATCAATTAGAACATATTACATTTATATATCTTTATGATAAAGATATATAAATGTGATATGTTCTAAAAGCTGCAGTGATTGAATGATGTCACTCTTAATAACTCCATTACATTACATCAAACTTAGTATTGAATACCAAAATGCTATTAAGGAGAATGTTAAACTACAATGTTTTAGAACCTTAGAAAATTCCAAAATCTGTCTTTTACTCTGTATACGGTTTACAAAGAGACAAATGTGTATCGTTTTATTTTTACTCATTTTTACACTACACGTTATACACAGCACTTGCACTCAGTGACTACTGGGAAGATATCTTTATGCTGCAGGAAGTGACCACAACAGTTATATCATTCGATGAGAATAAATTAATCGTTTTAGGAAACTTACGGAGTCCTGTCCGTGTTTAGAATTCAATGAACTCGACTTCGAATCTGAGTCAAGAGAATCGGAACTGGCATTTTTAGATAGCGAAAAATCCGAATTCAAAAGCTCCGAACTATTGTGCTTATCCATGTTGATTGATGCTCGAATTGAATACGTTTATTTATGACCACAAGTTTGGAATATAGAATAAATTTTCATTTCAACTTCAACAACCTACAGGCAGAATTTAACATAAATAAATCAGTTTCATTCAATCACGGAAAGAATAGATAAACCACGACATGACATGAATGACAATTGCTGGACTGTAAAGCTGTCAGTGTAAACTGTCATTGTCACGTCCGCAGAGTAAAATAAATCTACCGAGGTTACGTCAAACATCGAATCATTCGTTCTTACTTACCTAGGGTATGATTTTTGATATCACAAAATATTAATTTAATCGTAATGGTTTTCTTTCCAGGAGTTAAAATCCATAAATAAGGTTTATTTATAATTTTATTAAATCTAATAAGTAAAATTATTTACTGAATGTACGTGAATGAAATTAACAGACGAAATTTTAATCATTAAAACATTCTTAGTAACCACCAGTTAAATCAATGCTTGGGTGCTTGTTTGTTAAAAACCCTTGTTAAGTGATACAAGCAATTTTGTCTACATTTGAACGTAATGGACGACATGAAATTACCCGTTGGAATTAATTTAAATACGTACTTAGCATATAATCATGATGTTAATTTAGAAAAGGAAAGAAAATTAAAAGCAGAAAATTTTGGTTGGGACGTAAAGCATCCAAAGTCTTTAACATTTATATGCATAAAGAAATTGAGTGATAATTGGATGGGTTAGTATGTAAATTAATTAATTTTTAATTTAATATTTTTAAACCTGATTACACCTGCATGCGTGTAGTATTGAATATAATAGAGTATGTTTACAATTTATAGGGTCTCCAAAACTAGAAGAATTTGTAACAAAGGATAGAGAATTATTTTTACGAATTCTAAATACTAACGTTCCACTTGAAATATTAGTAGATAATATTAAAAATGACATATTTTGGAGGAGATGTTACAACTCTAAGTGGAAAGATTCCCTTACATTAGAAGGTAATAAAAAATGGTTTAATGTTTTTATGGAAAGATATTATGCCGACATTTTAGAAAACATAAATCCTCGACATTACGATCCGGAAAAGGTAAACATGTTTTTTTTTTTATTTTATGTGGTGGTTTCAATGTTTTATGACTATTGCCTATGTCACGTTTTATATATCAAAAACCGAGAAACTCAAATAATAAAAAACAAAAGCGTTCATTTAAAGGTAAAAAGTATGTAATGATTCATATCTTTCTTATCCAAATGGCAAAAACATGTAGAATTATTATCTAATTAATAAGTATAAATATAGACTTAACAGCTTTTTTCTTAATTTAACCTTCGGTCAGCCTTCGATGCAGTAATATTGCGTATTGTTGTGAATTATGTTTATTTTCTAAATTTTAGAAAACTGTTCACTGTGTATCTTTTTTAGATAAAGAGTTTAGTGAAGTTATGTGGTCCGTATATACGATCACTCTCGATACGAAGTCTTATTCCAGCTGATATTCCGGTACAAAGGAATATTTCACCAGAAATGAGCGATTTACTTACAAGTCAACAACAGAATGGAAAGAAAACGCAATTAAATTCAAATGAAGTATTAACGAGAGGTATATAATTTTCAACTTTTTCCGAAATTAGTTTCTTCAAAATTCAAATTTAATTTGTTAAAATTTGCATATCTTTACTTTAAGTATCCTTAAAATCTACTTATATTTTTTTAGACCACATATCACTTCATGCTGCTTTGGGGAGTTTAACTTATTTAACTGAATTGCTTATTACATATCAATTAAGGTTTATTGGTGTTGAGTACCGAAGGGATCAATTCCAATTTACTAACAATGATGCAAAAAATCTAGCTCGTGGATTAGAAAAATGTGCACAGTTAAAAGTTCTAAGGTAAGAACGCTTGAAAAATAATGAGCATGTAAGTACTCACTTTAATTTAAAGTTGGTTAATTAACTATTATAATAATTATTACAGAATAACGAGAACGGATATGAACTGTCAGAGAGTTAAATATATTCTTCGGGGTCTATCTGAAAATCAAAATCTACAAACTTTAGATTTCAGCCATTGCAAGATTGGTGATGATGGTGCATCTTCAATTGCTAAATTTATTTCCAAACACGATAAACTTAAAAACCTAATATTAGCTGATAATTTATTTGGTAACATTTTTTTTAACAAATAATTCGCTTCATTTACTCTAATAAATGTTACAATTGCTTATTTATCATTTCAGGCCCCGCCGGCATTGAAAGTATTGCACAAGTCCTTAATCATACAAGTTGTGGAGTACGATCTCTAGATTTACGACTTAATAATCGATTAGGTTCTGAGGGAATAGCGCATGTAGCTGTTTCAATTGCAAGAGGATGCAACTTGAATTCGTGAGTAAATCAAACAGTTAATATATTTGCTATCCATTCGCCTTAAACCTTTTTTACAAACTAGCATTTCGTTTCAGTCTTAATATTTCAGGCTGTGGAATTAAGCCTGAACCATTACGAAAACCACCAGCTGGAGTTTGGTCAGCTATCAATGCTGAAAATCCACCAACATGTGGTGATTTGTTAGCGAGAGCGATCGGATTAGTGAAGACACCCTTAAGATCATTAGATATAAGTGTCAATGATATTGGATCGGTATGTAATGGTATAAAATGCTATGTATTCGTATATATTTTAATATGTTACGGGTACTCACGATATGCGATTTTGAATTTCTTTTACCCGATATTTCGACCCAGTTACATGGATCGTGGTCACGACGAAACTCGAACGGCGAAACGGCGAAAGAGTTTCGCCGTGACCACGATCCATGTAACTGGGTCGAAATATCGGCAAAAAGAAATTCAAAATCGCATATCGTGAGTACCCGTAACATATTAAAATGAATCAATTCCGCGATAATATCAGCTTAAAATCATATATTCGTATATATATATTATGATTTAATTATTATAAAACAGTGAGTTTTACCCATGCTAAAAATAATAATCATGAGAAATTTCAGCCCAGTGATAGCATTTTGTCAAATGCTATATGTTTAAGCTATCTGGTGGATATAAATTTAAAGCGATCTGGGATGGGATCAATGGCTATGGCTGTAGCTGAATCAGCAGCAGCAGCCCAAAGGCTAAGAAGAGAGGCGGAAAAAGGAATTAGATTTAGAAGAAGCGCCGGTAGAGTTGTCCATGCAAGAAGAGTTGCAAAGGGAATGAACATAGGTCTGTATTAACTATTTAAACTTGATAGTAACATTTAGTACCTTAAATGTACAGCACTTTTTTTTCTCTATTTCAGATGCAGATCCTGTTTTATTGGCTCAACAATTGTCTGCGCGCCCTTCCATTGTGTCAGTAACATCTGAAGATGGTACCTACAACTTACAAACTCAACCTTTGCCCACAGATTTTGGGTTTGTTCCAGCATTTAAAGTAAGTATGTTGTACTTCATTTCTTTCATAATATTGTTTGTACAATTCTGTTATTTGTGTCTATTTTTGAATGTTAGTTGTTAATAAATAAGAACATCGTAAAATCTAATTGTATAATTGCAGAGTCCTTTGCCATCTTCTCGCACGTCTTCTATTACTGGCCCATCTACTTCTAGACGATCAAGTCACCATATAATATTGGAACCAGTGAAGGTAATTATTAAATTAGCTACTACTTTTTACAATTTAAATATTTATGAGTATTGGTAACGGAATTGTGTTTCCTTTCTCAGGAAGTACGTAGGACGGCATTAGTGCGGCGGCGATCTGATGGCTCTCTTCCTCAGTCACGCAATGAGGGTACTCAAAGACATATTAAAATATTCATATCTAAAGAAGATGATTTCTTGGTAGATTAGTTTGTAATATTTCAATTATAACCTTTTATTTAGATATACAAAAATCATTCCGAATTGGATTTTTCTGAAGAAACTTATTTTATAATATATAATAGAAATGCTGGATGAAATATTAATTAATTACCTATACCTGTACCGTAATTCAAACTTTCTTGTTCACCATTTTTGTTCATTCATTCCTACTTCCTGTTTTGTTGTTTTTGCTATGATTACTCGATTATGACTGATAAAACATTGGTTGTAACTGATTAAAGGTTAAATTATTTTCTGAAACAGTAGTTTTTAATATCTCTCTATATATTTATACGATGAAATATTAAACAAAGTAACAGGTAAGCATTAACATTGGATGCTGTACTCTACACGAATTTCCTCGATGAACTACATATAGATACTGAAACCTTTTAACTTATTTGCCAAAATTGTTACAATTTTGATTTGTTATAGTTCTTTTCCTAATAATTTAATTATGAATGAATGGTTATCATGAAAATATTTGTAGGCAAAAAGTAAGAATCCAAAGCAAATCATTAAGAACACAAAACTGTCAATTGTTATTTGTCACGCATTGAAATGTCAGTTTTTCGTGTCTCTGTCTATAGTTTGGTTGGTCGGTCAGTCAGTCAGCCATGTTTAGTGTTTGAAATGGTGGTTCGTACCCGTACGTAGTGATAAAAATATAATAGTTGTGGAAATATTTGCTTAATTTAGTTGTTAAAGACTGTGTTGGTGAATTTTCAATGTTTTTTGTGAGATTTGTGTGATATCACTGCCGTGACAATGAATTGGGGTACGGAGCTTTGGGTAAGTAATTACGACTGACTCAGTTGCCTACGAGTAGAATGCGTAACTTTACATTTATTTCCCCTTTACTTTTAAAAGATTCAAGAAGGATATATTTTGTGAAAACTATGTAAAGTTTAATTTTAATGCGCAGTTGTCGTAGATTGTGGGAAATGAATATGAAACTAACTTTTTATGAAAGTTAACGTATTTGACGGTGATGTAGATACGTGTTTACTACATACGTTGGGCAGCGAATAATTGTTCTGCATATAGAAATCGTTGTACATATTGTGGAGTTTAGTTCAATTTGATGTGAACTTCGTTCTAAATTTCTTTTTTTATTTTTCAAATTTCAAGTTGAAAGTTATCGAGTTTAATTGTTTAAAAACTTACCGGTATGTTACATAGATTTTGAATATTTACGAGCGACGGTATTCGTAACGTGGTATTAATTTAGACAACAATCACCTGGTTCATTTTTAAAGTTCTCTTCAAGGTCGTACTTTGCTTTTAAAGGTTTTACGAGTATTTATTGTATGACGTATTTAAATCAAATGACAAATTTTGAATTCAAATGCCATTCTGACCACAAAAGGTAAATTGAGTGTATTACCTAATTTATAGAAAAATTTAATTTTAATGTGACACATAGTACGTTTTCCAATGGATATGTATATATTGTAATGTTTCATATAATTATTATACATCATTAATTTAATTTATTGCTGTTAGAATAAAAAAAGTTGGTCTAAAATTCATTAAGTGTGACTTGGTATTGTTTAGGTACATGACTAAAATTTAAATCTTAAGATTTATTCAGCATGAATTATTTTTCTGAATTATGAGTACACTTTCGTCCATTATATGTATTATATCCTCTGGTACAAAAAGAAGCAGAGTCATGCCATTCCATATCATATACTATGTCAATAGATTGTTATGTTACGAGGTATAAGTTGCATTGCTTTCACCAACGTGTCTATGTGTGGACTTGTGGCCGTATCACTGGTTTGTGTATGTGATAAAATAATTAAACTCATATGTAGCAGTTGGAGTGTAAATGTGAATTGTTGGAATGTTGAATTGTATCACTAATTTGGTACAAATATCTACAGTGATGCTGTAGCACCTAAATAAAGACAAGATCATCTGCAAAGTTCTTGCTTAATACTTCTGCTAATTTCTTTGCCATCTTACTAACATTTTAAAGGAGAAAGTTTGTAAGGAAAGACCAATATTTGTTACTTTTTACACAAAAACTACCTATTGGATTGGGATTAAATAGGTATATGACGTACACAGCGATAGTTTATGGCTTGGATACAGAATTTTTGATTGTGGTAAACAAGACCCAATCTGGTAATTTCTACACTAATTTGAGTAGGAATTAGTATTGGAATAAAGTATAAATTAAACATGTACTTTCAAATGGTGTCAAAGTGAGGAAAATACACAAGTATGTTTATTTGAGGCATGTGTGTCATTACACCATTATGATAACTTCAACTAAGAGATAAGCTCAGGGTGGATGACCATAGGAATAGATAGTGTTGTACCACATATGACCATGATCAATATTATAAAAAAGACTAATATCAACGGATATTTCAATAAACAACTTTATTACATTATAACCTCTATTTTTTCCTCACATTCAATGGTTCAGAATTAATTTCCTAATTTTGAAATTAAGATTAATTTTGAGTCATTATTAAATTGCAGTATTACCTGTAATAATTGTTATCTTCCACTACTACTGGGAATACAAATGAATTATCTATAATTATTAGATAATACCACAAAATATTTTAAGTCCATTAACCTGATTATAAAATCTTTGACTTGTTAGTCATTATCACTTATCAGTTATGACTCAAGTAATCATAAAATATTTATTGTCTCGTAATGATAATTGATGACTAACTTATATAATAGACTCATTATATAATAAAAGCCACAAAAATATAAGTTTTTCTTATTTAGTTTTACAATAACTGAAAATTGAAATTTTATTACCAAGATGATAACAAGGTTCATATAGATTAGTATTTTGTAATGATTCTAGTCTTCCTGTATGTTCAGCTGTGTGCTGTTTACATTGTGTAGTTTATGTAAGGGCCATGTTACATGTGGACATCGCGACAGACATCGCTAGCTACATAGACAAAGTATTGACAGAAATGGGTACACAATGAACAGTCATCAGGTGCGTTCGGTCTGATAGATTTTCGTGTAATGACTCACTTGGAATCGTAACAGGCGACATCGCAACGACGGCTAGTTTAACCGCTTGAGTATTAAAAGTAATGGCTAAATGCAATTAAAAATCCTTTCAAAATTTGTAAGAAATAATAGTTTAATAACAGGTATACAAAATATAAAAAATACAAAAATATTATTTTTAAAATTATTTTTACTTTAGTAGGTAAATTCGAGAGCCTAATACACATTTACGCAATCGTCATTATAGCGACGCGTCGCAATTTAGAATAATACCTATTCGTCGATTCGTCGGTATACCGACAATTCGCGCATAAACGGTTAAGTATAGCTCTAATTGAGGTAGAAATTGGCACGTATTTCAAGGAAAAGCAGTTCATTCTGACGCTACTCGTCTAAGTAGAACTAAATAGTTTACCTAGCAATGAAATAGAAACCAAACATAATGTAATGTAGATAGATCGCTTCCGCAGCCTCTATTCCAGTTCGGTCGAAGATGCGCGTGTTGATATTCAAATGTTTGTTTACACAATAGCCAGCTCTTACGTCGGTTAAAAACGGACCGGGCTCGTTCGACCATAAGTCTTGCCATTGTACATTCGCCATTATTGCGAAGCGTCCGTCGATTCGTTATTGTCCCAATTATCAATGTGATCTAGCCTTCATGTGTCAGTGGAATCGAATAAAATCCAGACTAACGAGAGTTTAGGATTATTGACGAACGTCTTTAGGCGCGCCATGGAAGGAAAAGTATTGATGTTACGATTTTAGTAACGGAAACGGTTACGCTGCCTCATTCAATAATATATTTTTGTGTTATCGATTTATAGATATGATAGAATACGATACTTCACGATACGATATGTCATAATATATATCAATTGTTTTGTAATCTTTTTTGTTTTATATTGATAACATATCCCGGGCGTGTTCACATTGATACACGCACTCTTTTTTATTTTTAGACGCATTTCAAGCATCGTAGGTATCGTAGTTTTGACCGAGTGATTCAGTTCAACGTCCGCTGTACACACGGCGTACTCTAACGCACATAAACATTTCGCTTTGTAGTGTCCATATTCGATCTAGAAGTGTGAGTGGTCAGCGTTGGCAAGATGCAAGGCCGATAGCGACGGCTGGCCCGCATTCCGCACTCGCCACTTGCCGGTTGAGAAATGAGCCCATTTGATGTACCTGCGCTGTGTATACTTCTAGAAACGTATTTCGCTGTCATATCATTTGCATATGCGTAGTAATTGCTGCGGATGCATTGATCCTCCGTTCATAGCAATTACATTTAAACATCACGATAAAGTTAATACGGATAACCCTAGCAACATACATAGCTATCGCTCTAATTTGCAAATTGGGTGACCTCTTTACACCACAGTTAACTGGAGACACTACTTATGAAATGTCTACACCGACGCATTCCACACCTCTACGGTCGATCAAAGTCAACATAATCGCATGCGACGTATGATAATTGTTTGTGCACACAACAGAACTGTTGTAGAGATCGAAGCACGTAAAAACAGGTGTCTAACAAATGAATTATCTGCCGAGTCCGTGAACTACTTAGCTAAGCGTTTTGTAACCACGACCTGGATAACCGCCATACTCGAATAGATACGTTGATTGCCATTGCTACCATTATTGCTATTATTCAGCGAGAACGAAGCTTAAGTCTAGTCTTGATTGTAATTCTAACGCTTTCTACACTCATAGCCCTACAGTGGGATTTTCACCTGTGTCTTGGGTGCCATGGATACACAAACACCCAGACCCAGAACAGAAATCTAAACTCATTAAAATTTCTGTCTGGCCGGAGATCGAACCCGGGACCCATTACGTGTCAGACCGGTATGCTTACCGCTCCGCCACGCGGGTCGTGATTATGATACAGAAACATTTTTTAATTAGTAGTGCCTCATTGTTATTTACTTCTTAAAATTACCTAATGATATACTAAATTACATTTCCAAGTATTATTACTTTAACTTTGATGTAAGCAAGTCGGAAATGCCACTATCCCAGTCGCAAGATCCTACCACCTGCTTACGTCGTAGGCTTTTTTGCTTCAGTTCGTATTGAGCACCTGTTCTATTCAAATGTTACAAATTCTGTTATAATTTTGAGGGCTACGAAGCAGGGAGAGTTTATAAAGGGGCCAAGTTTATTGTCAAATGTCCTTTATAAACAGCGAACATCCTGAATAAATCCGAAATTAAGCGGACAATTGTTTGATTCTGAATCTACTTTACTCTACAGATATGTAATATTTTAATATGTTACGGGTACTCACGATATGCGGATTTTTTTATTTCATTTTTCGCCGATATTTCGACCAGTTACATGGAACGTGGTCACGGCGAAACTCACAGTTTATAACGTATCAATTCCGCGATAATATTAGTCTAAAATCATAGATATGTAATTGTATAAATGTATAAATTTAGATTTAGATCTATTATAAAAATAATAATTCATCAAAAGCTACTTTTCATATACTCATTTACTACACATGCTGTGTCGACTTCGTCTTCATCGCGTATTATATACCGAGATTAAGCTCGGTGGGAACAAAGGAGTGGATGGGGGGAAGTAATTTCGAGTCTCGGCGAGATAGCCACAGCCCTGTCTCTAATCCCTCAGGAGGGCTAGAACTAGCCTAAGGCCATGTGTGATACGGAACTCGGTTCAGAACCACGCTAAAATGAAGACAACAGAATAAAGTCCATGTGATGGTTAAACCTAGATGGTTAAACGAATAGAAAGACCGGTAATCAAACTTTATATACTTTATTCTATTTCAAATAATATTATTCAATGATAAACAAATATTAAAAACGGGGTGTTAGTGCCCTATAGAATTTGTCAGAGACCCATGAGTCTCAAATAAATCTAAGGCCACGGAGTAACAAACGGAAAGATATGATCATCATCGCCTTGCAACAGTTGATAAAGGTAAAATGCATCGTCAGCTTTGAAAGCTCTTTTAGCTACTTTTTTCTATGACTGGGTGATAAGAAGGCGAATACAGACAGTTCATCTGATAGATAGGCTACCTCTTCTGAGGTCTCCCTCGTTAATAAACATTTACAACAGCTAATTGTTGTTCCTGTAAAACTTATTGTGAAATTAACTTCTTTTGGAATTGTACTGAGGAGCCCGTTAGCATTCTAGGAATGCTTAAAACAAAGTCAATTTACCCTTTTAATTAGTGGTCATTTTGGCATATTGTCATTAATCGCTTTTTCGAAGATTTTAGTTTTGTTGGCATTCTTATCGCGTACATACTTAGTTAATTGTTCCAAAGAGGATTACCGACTATATTGGCGTATTGTCATTAATCGCATTTCGAAGATTTTGGTTTTGTTGGCATTCTTAACGCGTACATACTTAGTTAATCTTTCTGCTGACAATGTCTAAATAATTCGTATTTAATTTCTTAACGAGCTCAGCACAGACAACTCTATTACGCGCTATTGTCAGATCTGCCTACTCAGTAGATATCACTAAGCATGTCAGTCATTTATCTTTGTACTCATTATTACCGCTAATTTATGCCACTCATGCTGTATCAATGAGCTGACAAAATATCGAAATATGTTTGAGTAAGTTTATGCGTTAAAATGGTCTGTCAGAATGATGTGATAGAATGTTCAGTAGCAAGTTTGATCCTGGTTGAACCCCATTCCATGTGCGTTGGATTATAATAATATGATAGCACTGCGTATACTCTATAACATTAGGCAGGCATTACGTAGTTTTCTGGCATTGCTTTTGTATGGTTTCAGTTCTATGAAACGTTAACGTGTTCGTTGAAAACCTGTTTTTCGACTGTGTGTCAATTGTTAAATATTATTTAAGTTTTTTATGATATTCAGTAAGCAAATTACCATGCAGTCCATCTGATGGTAAGTGATCGTTACCGACATCGAATCCAAACATCTTATAGAACAGGGGTTCTATACGAAGTGAATTACAGTTGCGTTGCTTTTCTCGACGTCTAAGATGGTTGCCTGATATGAAAGTGTCCCCTTATTAATACTGTCAATAATACTAATGCAAAAAATCGTTACTAAATTTTAAATAAACACGTTAAAACGTGAAGTTTTAATGAACTTGTGACCTATATCTAGATTAGAGGGATTAGCGCATTAGATGTAATTGCACCCATACAATAGTCGTTCAAGGCGTTCAGGGTAAAAGGTTAATCGATTTTGCTCATTGTCGTATCATTAGCTATTCGTTGTAAGTTAAAACTGTATTCTGAAGTAAGGTTTCATACCCACGTACGTTATAATCAGTTATTGGAAGATTTTCTACATCATTTTATTGTAACTAAACCGCATTATGAGTAACACCTACGTCAAAACTAAATATGAATGAGGCAGGAAAAATATATCAATAATAACTTGTTTTGCTAATGCAATGTGTTCTTAACACTTAGTAAGAGTTTATTACACGTAACACGAAAACGTGCATTGTAAATTGCAATGTTTGGACGAAATCGTAAACGGGCAATGTAAATTGCAATCTATAGGCGAAAATTAAACGTGCAATGTAAATTACAATGTATGGACAAAAACGTAACCGTGCAATGTATGGATGAGAGCGAAAACGTGCAATGTAAATTGTAATGTATGGACGAAAACGTAAACCTGTAATGCAAATTGAAATGTATAGACGAAACCGTAAACGTGCAATGTAAATTAGAATGTATGGACAAAAGCGTAAATGTGCAATGTAAATCATAATGTATGGATAAAAACGTCAACAATGGTTATAATTGCTTATAATCGTTGGATATAATCACCCCGTTAATATAGGTAATATTATAAGGTTAAGGGATCCTAGCCCATGTGCGCTTCGCATGCACGCTTATGTGTATTGCTTATGCGTTGTATCGGCGATCTTCAATAAGTCGTAAATCGATTGCACATTAATGTCCAGTTAATAGTGTGTATTATGGAAGAACTCGTTATTTTCATGGAACTAAAACGGAATTGTATATAGTAAATACCTAGTTGTGTTTTAAATGTACAAATACAGGGTGCCTCGTAAGTCGCCAAAAGTCACATGATTATCGTATTAATGTAGGACGTGGACAGTACTGGCAGTAGCGGTAGTGGATATTAATAAAAAGTACCCCGTAAACATTCCATTCTAAAATAATTATTGTCATAAAATCCCTTCTTGGCTAATTTTGTTCCAACGTAAGTTACAATGTATGTGTGATACATAATGTCCATCGCATAATATCATCAAAGTCTACTTTGATGATAAAAAAATCGTCAACCTTTGAACTTGACAAAAGTATCGTTTATGATAGTGAAGGATTCTTTCAATAATATTTTATGAAAAATTATTTGAAAGCAATGTTCCATAACTCATATCAATTGATATCAGTGTTTTTGCTTAAAATAAAAATTTTAAGCTAAATAATCCCAATTGTGTTCATCCACATATTATCCACTACATACAGATCACCCTGTATATATAACATTTTATTGAATACATGGAAACTGCACGTGATCGACCTTGCACTATTTTATTACGGCATTGACCAGACACATGGGGAAATTGTGCTTACGTCGCGCGTCCTTGCTTACTGTATACTGTTACCATCACTTTGTAAGGTCGGAAGACCTGTGTGTTAGATAGAAAACCTTAACATACTTACTCTCCTCTTTTCTTGTTTGTTCTCGTCTTTTGGTTGTATTTTTTGTGTGTTTTGTTTATGGAAGTTGCAAACGAGCATTTAGTCACTGCACTGAATCTGATGAATCTTTGATTAACCCTAGCTTAGATTACACTTATCTGAAGTTTGTCATAGGTGCCGTACAACCCCTTGGAATGTTGCAACGCCTCCCTTTCCCCTTAAACTAAAAACCAGCGGCGCTTAACACTATTGTTATTAGATAGAGAAGGGGGCAACGAACGTCTCCCTTAACACACCCCTCAAACCAGGACATAGCAGCGCTTACCACCGGTGTGTTAAGCGCAGCTGACGGACATGAGTTTCTTGCCCGCTGAGTTCCGTACCGGATCTTCTCAGTTGAGGTCGCGTTCCGATCCGGCGGTAGTGTAAGAAAATATTGTAACTGACAATTTGTAAGTGCTCCCGTAGGGCAAAATAAAGACATTTCATTTCATTTCACGTGTGCCGGTAGTTCGGAGTTGAACTACAATGGAGTCTACCGCCATTAAAATTTTCTTATATAATATAATTTAATTACAATCAGAGTCACTACTATTATTGTTTTGAGATGGTATTTGTGTAATAGCTTACAAGAAAATTTGGTAACGATAAACCGTGGATTGTTTACAAATTAAGAATAATAATAACAAACTGGTTCATTTCTAACATTAACAAAACAGAAATTGTGTTCTACATTTTCTTTCTTACAGAGGTTACTGTTATGTCTGATCCGTAATAAATATGACAGTCTGAAATGATGTCACTCACAAGCTTGACCACAACGATCAAAAGCGAACAAAATTCATTGCAAAACATATGTGTCGCAATACCGTGTTATTTCCTGATAAGTACATCGCTTTATTCGACTATTGTATTTTTGGTAAATTATGAAATAAGTTAATACAAAGTTTTGCAACGAAATCACATGTAGATTCGACACAGGTCGTTGAACTTGCAGACATGCTTACAAACACATTGAACATAATTGTGTCCTAGATTTAGATGTCTTAGTGTTTACGTTAGGCCAAATTAATTATCTCAATTGTAAAGAGGCAGCACTATTCTGTATTATTGTGGTTAGGTACGAGGATTGAAAGAAATAAAAATATTAAGATGAACCATAAGCGTAAATATTTCCCACGCAAATCTTATTATATGAGATTTACCGCAGATTTATTGTTTTTTTTTAACGACTTTGTGTTTTTTTCTTTTTTATAAGAAACAGTTGAATTGGTTTAATTTTGGTAAAGTCATCAGCTTTTTAGCTTTAGCTTGCGTATTGTCTACTTGTCACTAGTATACTTGTTCCTAGATATAAAAAAGCTGAATTACTGGCTATACTCATGAATCCGTTGGAATTTTACTATAATAATGAATAACTGTTACTACAGTGTACTAAATAGCGCCTGTAATTTTTGGTGCTTTTTGCAGACATAAGTTTTTAAATGATGCCCTAGCTATGTACAATTGAACATTATCAGCATATTCCTCAATTTCCACCTCTACTTAAATGTAGTATGACTTTGTCATGTGTTTACACTATCAGTAGTTTTTCGTTAGGTAAAACTGTCGTCAATTTTCGTTTAGCTATTTTAGACATAAACCAATGAGACACAATAAATGAGGTTGTATGTGTTATTACCACATACGCGCAAATATAAGAATCAAATATGACAAATAGTATTTGTAAACGTGCACTTGAAATTTTATTGACTTATGTACATGGCAAGTATGCAAATCAAATAAATGTAAGTGCGATAGTGCAAGCAAGCCGTGACAGATTCAGGGGACTAAGGGGTCCAAGCTTCCCCCTTATCTATAATGATGTACTTAAGTTCTTTAGGGCTAAATTCATCGTCCTTCGATTTACGGGGATTGCATATTTATATTTTTCAGTCTAGGAAGTCCTTTCTTCGTAATAAAGCATGCTTTTGGTGGAGAAAACCCTCCTCCGCCCCCTTCTTCCTGTTCCACCCAAAATTCTTGTTTCGCCAGTTCTTTCAAGAATATCATTACGGTATTGTTCTATCATGAGAACGTTAATATTATGGCTGTCTATTGAAGTGTAATCTAACCAAAACGTTTTTAACGGAACGTTAATGGAATCTGGCTCTCAATAGCCTCAACGCTTGATGATGTCATCGCCGAAGCGTGGTTACATTGTTTTGATGTACAATCATTATTATTCATTTAATAATATCGTCTGCCCAATATACGATGTGATGCATCGTGGTTCACTTGTCTCTTATTTTGTTATATTAATTTTCGAACATTGGAGCAGCGTGAGTATACTCCACACCTTTTCCGACTGTTCCGAGGAAATCCGGGTACACCCATACAAAAGCCTTATAACTAAAGTTTTAGGTACAATAACTAAAGTATTCTGAATGGAGACATTTTAACTATTCAATTTTTATTTTATCAATGTGCTATAACAAACTTTAATACATACTTATAATATAGTTAAGGTTAATGTTCCCATTCTATTAAACCTTGATTTGTCGTCTACGTAAGCCATTGTCAAATATGCTTAAACATTAACATAGATAGGTATACGCGATAGGTATCTGACAGCGAAAAGAATACTTTGTTGGAGCAAAAAGGCGCGGTCGTTTTAGCGGTCTGACCTAATTGGGCCATATCTCAGATTGAATTACCTAAGCGACCTTCGCGTTCAAAGATTTGTTATGTATTTCGATCAATGTGCCTACTAAGTTTCATAAACATTTATATTGGAATACTACATAGTAATTTAACTTTTGCGGAAATTCTTAACGCTACGTGTATCAAACGCACACGATTCCATGAAACGTGTGGTAATCAGGTCCCGAACATTTTATCGCGTTCAGGATGGAAATGTTGCATCAGGGAAAATATTTATGTGACTCGTGAGCCAGTAATTCCACTCGAAGTATTTTTTCTTACACTTTGGCATCCGTCCAGTACGAGTTACCATTATTTGCAATGCAGGCATACGCCTCATTTGGCGAGAGGCAGCAACAGGTCCATTCGCGGACTCCAGCACGGAACCGGTTTAACCAGAATACACGGAATAATGGCGTCGGATAAATCTTGTGTCGTTGCATAAACAATCTTTTCGTCCGTGGAATAAGGTTGTAATACGTTTTTATGATATATAATCCTTAAGCGTTATTAAGGCGTCTGGTTGGGCTATTTTTGAGTATCCCTAAACGCTTGTTTAATGTGGTTTTGCCCCGCGATCCGCAACCGTCCTACGCCTGCCCACGCTTTGCACGCCACGTGAACCAGACTCGTTGAAGTACTCGCACTGGTAAATTGTGGCTTGGCTTTTAGTTTTAGTTTTTATATTTATGGTATAAAAGCTTACGACCTGTATTTAGTAGCTCTAGGACGTGAATTTTCTTAAAACCAATTATAAAACTGCTATAATAAAAGAAGTGCGTAGTTTGGTGAGAACACCAAACAGACTTCCAGGGTTTTGTTTTGAAAATTTAATCGCTCAACAAATGAGCGCTGAGGTTCAATTTAATTTAAGTCGTAGACTTTACAATTGAGCCCTACCACGTAATTTTTCTTCGAATCTCGACGGTTGCGTTGCGAAAGTGCAAAACATACAAGCAGATACGCACACGAAGAGAAAGTGTAGCCGAAATGTATTGAGCGTCGCGCTCGCCGAGACAGGATTGTGCCATCTTCAATACAACCTCATACAAACGCAAATGTCACGAGGCGCCTTATCTCAGTATTAGTGTGAACAAGCTAAACTTTATAATGTAACGCAATCGAAAGTTTTGATAAATTGCTTTTGAAAATTAATTAAATCCATCAACGTCTTCGCGGCTCGCTTGCGTATCACTTCGAGATTTCTAAACCTCCTAAGTATATGAAATTCTTATTGTACATTCTTTGTAACTTGATATTGAATAACAGTAGTATACAGAAGGGGTTGGAGTGCTATTGTATTGTCTAGGAAATAATAAGAGGCGTCTATAATAGGAGGTAGTAGTTTTATGGATGTAATTAGATACTATGCAATAAATTTCTGACTTATGCCTGAAATTTTACAGTTTAATTCTCAGTGCTGTATTAATTTTGAACTTAACCAGTGTGATAGATGTTGTGAATTTACTAACCCTTCAAATACGATGTCAAAATTGTTGATAATAATAATGTTTACTCATGATCAGATTATATTGAATCATAAAAAATGCACTAAAATATGGTTGGTTCATCTAGATGTTGTGTAATATTACAGTAATTAATTTGGTTGCGCACGCCTTGTATTAAGAGATTTCATTAATTAATTAGGCGGTTCATGGAAATTACTTTCGTTCATTAATTATCGTACTGAATCGGCTCATTCTTATTATTTCCATTTGTATGTATGACTAGCTGTGCCACGCAGTTGCACCCGCGTTTATTAAAGAAAATCTATTAAAAAACAAACAAACTTAGCGTGATGTTATATAGCCTGAAGCCTTCCTCGATAAATTTACTATTCGTCACAAACATATTTTTTCAATTTGAACCAGTAGTTCCTGAGAATACCGCGTTCAACCAAACAAACTCTACTGCTTTATAATATGAGTATAGATGTTCAAGTAGCTAACTAGCATGAAGTTCACTTGATGTTAACTTTTAAGCAACTGCATGTACTTAGAACAAGAGTCAACATAATGTACTTAGAACAAGAGTTTACATAAGTCAATCACAGATGCATTGATACTCCCGAAAACTAAGGTCTTTGCCTCATATGAAAGTACCTTCATACTAAGGTAAGGACATTTTGCCACGGAAACGCAAGAACTGCTTTAAGCTATCAATAGCGGTGCGGTGGTTTATTACCTTGCACATTTCTATTAATGTTTTTAAGCTTATTTTAATAAATAAATTATTTTCTTACCGAGCAGCTGACCTTTAACAGACTTGTGCTACATAATTTTTTGAGCGAATTCCATTGCCTCCTAAATCAATAATACAACGAAAAAATAGCATAAATCCAAGATAAAGAAATTAAGAAATACTGAATTTTAGTTTATTACTTGTAAGAATTTTTACGAATTGCTTAATGTGACCTTAGACCAGATCGTGACTATAGAGATTTGTAATAAGCAATTATATTAAGTTTTAATCATTAACACAAGTTATTTTCCGTTTTACTCTCATTTCTAGAGCCTCTTTTATCTGTTGAATATTTTTTATTCGTTCTCTCTCATTTGAGTTTTAAAGTTATATTTGTATTACAAATATGATAGAAAATTTTGAATGACATATTATCTGGTTGCAATATGGTAGCAACTAGCAAGTATATGACAAGACTGTCTGTTTATATGTATCGCCGTCAAAATTATTTCGAGCGTGAAACGCTTCGTGCTTCCTCTTTATCGGTGGAAAGGTGTGGATGCCGACTTAGCTTTAGATAAGGCGACCATCCTACTTCTCGGGAGTAGCTACGCGTCTGTCATTCAATTCAATTAGAACCCTAGTTCTGTATGAAGTTGCTTACAGATGAGGCAGTGACCACTTATCATCAGGGAGACTGTATGTTCATATACTACTTTGAATCTTATAAAAAAAATACCTGTAAGTCTGATCCCCGATATGAGCGTGTAATATAATGGACATATTATGCCCATACTGTGTTCTATATGTTATAAAAGAGATGATTATATATTTTTTTTATCAATAAATATGATACAGTTAACTGTTTACGTATTATTGTAATGTGTATTATAGTATTATTATAATATAATGTTTAAAATGGCAGCGGTTAAACTTGTTTTTTATGAGTTGGCTGTACACTGCTTAGTATTTTATGAACTCTATACGTCCATTGCTTGAGGCTAGTCTCGATTTCTATGTAGCATAATGGTACTTTTCCTAAACATAATTCGTCAGCTAAAATTCTTATGTACAAATTAGGCTAATAACGAGTAATTATGCCATAATTATACATGTTTATATAATTAACAGAGGCTTACTAACTTGCAGTAAACCTGGTAAGTATTTAGTAAATTAATGTGAAAATAAGATAATGTCCACAAAAATCCATTATAAATATCGATTCGCTCGAAAAATAATAGTCTCCTTCTGACACAGTCGGTAAAAAGAAGGTTATGTCTCTTTGTTTTTATTCGTAAGTAATGGAAATTCGGACACGCGTTAGTTTCAAAAAATCCACATTTCATGAAATTATGGCTCGAGGACTATAATGGATAGAAAAGTGCAAAAAGTTCCATCAATGGAACTTTATAATGGATTTTTATGGACTGAGGCAAAAATAATGAGATAGATAAGACAACGCATAATTATCACGGTATTTCTCTATTACAATTCAAATTGTACCAAACTGTTATAACCGTAAAATGCCTGAATGAACGCCAGTTACGTTATTGTACGCAAATCGACAAATTTCATCGTTACGACGGAATTATAAAGTGACAAAATAACTTTCACGCTCGAATATTCATCGACTTTGAAGGTCAATGTCTATAACAAAAAGCAAACCAGTCTTTGAAATTCTATTTAAATGAGATAAGAGCGAAATTGACCAATTACTTTTTTCTTAACTGAGAATCGTTTTTCTCGAGTTTGGCCCGTTTGGTCAGACAATGATGGATTTGAAGTAATCGCTTTATGAATTCAATAGCACTTAATATCCGGTTTTAAAGTCGTTATAAATTATAAACTAGACACTACATTATCTATTTTATAAAAGCTAATATATCTAATATTCACCGGGTAATAGAACCAGTGTAGTTAAACCGGGGAGGTACCACCGCCACACCTATTTCTGGCGTGAAGCATTTCTTGTGTTTCGTTGGAAGGGTGTGGTTGCCGGCTTACTTATATATGAGGCGACAATTTCAGTCCTCGGGAGTAGCAACGCATCTGTGATCGACTTCAGATAGAACCTGTTCTATATGAAGTTGCGTAAAGATATCCATGGACGGCAGGAACCACGTACCATCAGGTGGACTGCATGTTCGTTTGCTACTTCAATCTAGTAATCTAATATAATGAAAAAATATTACTACCTTATTATATATTTTTGTGACTGTACATCCGTCAGGCACTTTTTTAGACACGAGTGTCCTATGATGCGATTTCTTGTTAAAAGTCCCCATAGTAGGTGATAAATTAACACACCGAGATCCTACTACTCACTACCTGGATACTTGGATGCTTCATCTCTTGGATTGGTCTCTTATTTACCTCCTACATCCACGGAAAGAAAGGGCATTGGAGTGGATTCAAGACCGACACAACGCGACACCGTTTGTGCCGTACTTCTTTTGTGTTAGAACACGTACAAATATAACGTAATGCACGTAGTAAAGTAATGTACGTGACAGAAATAACAAGATATAATTAAACTATTTTGATTGTTATAAGTGTTGAATACTAAGTATGAAACGTAATGTTACGACAATCTCTACCAAATTACTTTGTTTCGTTATGAAATAAATTATATATTGCACAATTTTCATCATAAATAATGTAAAGTGTGATCGTATAATTGCTTGCTTTAAAGTGTCATTATTATAAAAAGCGTCATCTATTATTAAAAATTTATCCCACCAATCATAGTGACCAATATTTTATGGAAAACAGAAAAAAAAACCGAAAATATCGAAAAATTGCCATAAAAGCCGGAAAAAACATGAAGAATTAGAAAAAAAGAAAAGAAAAATCAATTTTAAATATACTTTTACATTATACTCTTTTATATTACATACTCAAGTATTAGCGTGCCCCAAAAATAGGAGTGACATAAAAAGTTTTTTTTAAATGTTGATTCCGCGATAAATTTCTTTTACTCATACAACGTAAAGACTGAAAATTAACTAGTTAAAAAAACGGATTTCTATATAGTTGAATAATGGTAATGAACAAATATTACTGTTGTGGACTAACGTTAGTTTATTGCATTAGTAACACTAGATAAACCCATATGTAATCACTAACACAATGGTCCTTTTGTTTCCTCAATGTTACTCAAAATAAATAAAACTCTAATGACACTGAAGTTTCTTGAAACAACTCTTAATACGGTACGGAATAAAATGTGTATATTCTAAAGACTGATACGTTATGTTACTCGTAACGTCGTCTACCCATTACTGTGCCATTGCTACTCTCGTGGATTAAGGCGGTCGCCTTATATGAAAGTGAGCCGACTACCACACTCTTCTACCGAAACGCAAGAAATACTTCACGCTGGAAGTAGTATGGTAGTGATCTCCACAGTCAAATCATACTTTTTCTATCACCTTGTAAAAAGCATATGTACCTACTCGTATATAGACAACGCCAACCTATTATTGTCCCACTACTGGGCACGAGTGTCCTCTCAGAGTGAAGAGGGTTTAGGCCATAGTCTACGGCGCTGACCTAATCCAAATTGGTAGATTTTGCAAACCGTTTGATATTTTTTTATTTTTTGTTTTTTAAATATGCCTTATAGATTGTTCCACGATGTTTTCATTCCTTCACCATTAAGCAAGTCATAGTTATTTTTATAACACACATAACTGTGCTAATTCTGGTGTTCCTAGGATTGAAAGTTTGGGACCTCGAGTCCTCCTATTTCCATCGCGAGAACGAATACACATATTACTTTACAAATTCGGAAGTGCCTAGGATTCGAAACTCGAACCTCCCGATTACTAACGGCCAAGACCGAGGGCAAGTTTCATCCATAAGGATATATATCACTGCACAATCCGTTCGTATAATCTGAAAAACATTCTATCATAATCAAACACGCTATCACACCTCCATATCAGTATCAATGATGCCTCGATGTGTGAAACACTGTCGACCCGTACCGTTACCGTTGCATAGCTTGGAGCAGGAAGTTGGCAAATGACAGTCGATTAACGAGCTGGCTTAATCATACTAAGATGTGGAACGGAATTTTCTATAGCTATAACATACTTGCGTTGGTATGAAATGGTGGTCTGTTTGAGAAAATATGTTTTATTGGAGAAAATTAAAGATTAGGCTAATTAAAGGTTCGGTACACGTAATCGTAAAGGGTTACAGTATATATCAAGTTTTAAAATACATAAAAACACAAAAATCGTGTGATTTTCATATAAAACGTTCTTGGATGTAGTGTTAAAAACAATAATACACATTAAATCATCAATTATAAAATAGTGTAGATGTGTGGTGGCTTAAGAAATGATGATATATTGTTAGTCTTATGGTAGACAGACAGTAAAGATAGCTTACACAATTTAACTCTGAAGTCTTTCATAGTGCATTGATATCTCGGCTCGAGTCAACTCGTTATTAAAGGTACCGTGATATCATTTTTAATAAAATTAATTGTTGCAATAAATAAAGCTCTACACAAAATCTGCACCCCTAGTGAAAACGAGTATAAGTATTATTTCTCTAAATCTTTTTCTAAAACTAATTATTATCGATAGATTAGTATAAAAACTCAATTTGGCAAAAATCTGACTTGCCTGTTTTCATTTTTCCATAGAAATGTAATCTTATATTCAATTAGCTATAGTCTGCGACTTCTTAAGCGCAAACTGTAATACAAAATCTATTTAACCCTCTAAAGGTTTGAGTATCAAAAATATTTTCTTCATAACATCACATTGTCCAAAAATCATACTTCTAGCTTCAGTTATTCACCTTTGCGATGATTAGTGAGAATCTAAAAAAAAAAACTAAAATCTCTTTATTCATTAAAACATAGTAGTTAAAGTTAAAACATAGTAGAATAAAGTAGCATTTCGCTTTTTATATATAGATTTTATACCAAAAATATTGTCGAATGCTGTCTATTAATAAATTTGACATTCCGCGCAGACTGATTCACGTACAGCCGGAACTATTTGTGTATAATACTTTCTAAGAATTCTCTGTGATTCTATCATTGATTAAATACGTAGGTGTTTTTACAAATGTCTTTTTCTTTTTTTCGTTTTTATTTTTAAATATTTATAATCCATATTGACAGTTGTATTGTATCAAATAAAGCCAAATATTTACTTACTAAATCGATCTCGATTAATACTAATGAAAAAATATATATATATTCGAATTATTATACAGTTAATTTTTTATTTCTAAAACAGCTGTTAATATTACTTACTTCTTTTCGATTAAAAACAAAAAGGTTGGCTATTTACTTATTATTTATTTTTTTGATCGATCGAACTCGTATGTGATCCTAAGTGGAAAAACAATAAAAATATATTATCTTAAAATTTAAAAATAATGTCAACAAAGTCACGTACTAAACATGTCTCAATATTTACATGTATTGCAAAACCTACATCTCATAAGGCTGATCGAATTACCTGTCTACTGTAAGGAAAGTTTCATTGCGGTAAAAGTGTACCAATGCTTTAAATAACACATACGTGTGTGTAAATATATTTTGGTCTAACTGTATCTCGCGGTATTACCCGCTTTTGAACAATTGTACCGAATTTTGATGAAGTACATGGATTTTAAAGAAACAAAGACGCAATGTTACCGCAAGATACGGATTATAAATACCTGAATCAAAACTAAATTAGGTAGTTTTAGTTTTATACGATTTTAAACACACAGACAAACAAAAAATATGAAAAATTGAAAAATACTATTACATATTATCTTTTTTTAATATATGCCATGTACAGACACACGAAGATTCCATTTTATATGTATTGATATTATTTACAGACTGTACATTGTAGAATATCATACTTTTTTGTCTGTTCCGGTTTTGTATTCCAGTTCTATTTTTTTTCAAATTTGACTTGATTTGAAGTTCACAAACTTCGATCTTCACAAATCACTATTCTATTATTATTAACTATCAACAAATATACTTACTATAAAATATTCATAATACATGATGATATATGTTTGAAAAATACTGACGTACAGGATCCCGCCGCCTGGCGCGTGTTGGGCGGCGCCGACGCGGAAGTGAGCCTTTCTTCGGAAATTTCATTTGCCAGAGCTCGCTTCTGTTTATGTACGCTCGTTAACGTATGCTCAAGTTCGAGGTTATTCACTTGCCTCAACGAACGATTCCGATGTTTGTATGCGTTTTTATCCAGCCACTGACGAGTGAATCACACGAAGCTCACCTAAATATAGCAACGAAATCCTAGTAAGAATCGTGGAACCTGCGTACGTGAATAATTAAACTAACTAAAGCATCTGCAATCGACCAGCAATTATGACAGAGTTCGCAAACTTGAAAGCGACAAGAAGCATCGAGGAGTGGACTTCGAAGCAATTTAGGTTGATTTCATCGATTTTGTTACAGCGGAGCAAGGTTAATGGGGACATCAAGCGGGCGTAAAATATTATAGGGCACGGGAGCGTTTCTTTGAAGGATGTGGACTTACAATTAGATTTATTAACCGCACTCAAATTAGTGAGCCGTAAACGGAATATCATACGCGTATGAGCTCTTCGACTTGACACCCCGTCTAACATGATTAGGGATGGACTTCGAAAAATGTTTCTTAGTACGTGCCACAGATAATTAAAGATATACCGCCTATTTATTTTTAATGGCTTTAGCTTTTATGCGTCCGGTTAGCCGGTGAAATATTTACATTCATTCATGCTTCTAATATTAAAACAAGTAATGAGTATAATCAGTCTGTTTACATTATTTATCGCGAACGCAGCTGTAACATTTACGATATCGTGTCTAGACGAATATCGCATGGGTGTGTCAATTTTATTGTTTTGGTAGTTAACTAGCAAATATTCCGTCGATCATTGGGGTTGATTCAGCCACTTAATAACATGCCAATTGTTAATGTTAACTCATTTGTTTTGAGGGCTTACGTAATAGTTCACGAAAGACGTGCCTTGTTTATACGTTTTTTGCACTAGTCCAATGTCATTCTTGTTAGCTGGCCTACATTAGAACGTGATAGTGGTATTTGAAACCAATCATTCGATTTGTCATAAGGAGCTCCGTCTGCGTTTAATGGCCTATGTGAGGACATTTGCTGTTGACTATTTCATCGTTGCATCATGGCGACAAACTTGTATGTAACTCGACAAAGGTTAATCAATGTTTCTTGTACCTGTATATGCCTATCTATATATACCGAAGTAGTCTATTGATGGTTTCAATAGCATCTCAGGAATTACTTTTGCTGAAAGCATTCCTTTTACAAATTTGAGGATTAGCCCTAATGAGTGTTTTGAGTTCTTGTTCAGTGTTTGATGATAATGCCAGAAGGATTCAGAACATTATAAATTAAAATTTGGAAAGTTGTAAAAGTAGTATGGTTTGGTTGAGTGGGTACCACCTTCATGCCTATTAGCGTCATGCTGTTCTTTTTTTTTCACTGTAAGAGTGTAAACTCGGCTATTTTACGTATGATTCGATCATCTTAGACATCGGAAGTGTAAAACTCGGCAATTTTATGTATGAATCGATCGTCTTAGACATCGGATGTGTAATCACATTGGTGATGGGCTTCATGTAGAACCTCTATGTTATGTAGAGTTTGTTACGTTTCTCATGGACGAAAATGAAATGAACTGAAATGAAATGTCTTAATTTTGCATAGTTCTACGGGGACACTTACAAACTGTTAGATTCAACTTTGTTTTAGACTGCCACCGGATTGGAACACCACCTCAACTGAGAAGATTCGGCAAGAAACTCAGCGGCTGAGACCACTTGAATGCACCATAAGGTTGCACTGCATGCTCGTTTTTTTTTTATTAATATGGAGTAGCAAGCGAGCAAGCGGCCCTCCTGATGGTAAGTGGTTACTGCCGCCTATGGACATTTGTAAGCAACCTCATATATAACAGGGGTTCTATATGAAGTCGACCACAGATGCGTTGCCACTTCCGAGGACAGAGACGGTCGCCTCATATAAAAGTGAGCCGACAACCACATCCTTCCCCCGAAACGCAAGAACTGCTTCACGCATTGGTTCTAACCACCTGGCAAATTCGTTTCATACTCCAATCTATAAAGAATATATTTTTAAGAGGAAGCTATCTAATTTAATCTATCATGAGAATGATCGGTATAAATATTACGATAAGCATTTATTTGTTCGATTAGATAAGACGAATGTATGTAGATATATCATGTGATAGTACATATCAAACACGGTGAGTTATCTCTTTACTGAATATTATTAAATTCAAGAAGCGTTCACTGTGTTTAGCTTCTGCAGTTATATTCATATTCACATAAAATATTAATTTATGGGCGCTAAAGTTATTTTAACTTTCTTACACGTGTGTTTGTATTAATACATTTTGTGATTAGTTTCTATATGGCTTAACTTTCCTACGGAAAATGCAGTTATGCGACCAAGTTTGCTTTTGGTGACCTCGAAGTTATGGTACTGGGCGACCTACTAAAGAACAGATGCTGATGGTGCCCACGAGTATGCCGCGCCATGGCAATTTAGATTATGTCTGTCATATTTTCATCTTTATTGCTTTATTAATATATGTAAAAGCAGCTTTGAAATGCGGAGAAGTTAATTTGAAAAATGTATAGGCTTTTATTACTTTCTCAAGGCAGCCTCGATATATTTTACGATACTATATATTTATTAAGAAACTTTGCAAATTGATTAACGAAGTGTGCCGAATCTATCATCCGTATCGATTATACGAGTAATTTGCTGTATTACACGTTTTCTATATGATTATCATTGATTAGAGTCATGAGATAAGATATGATCGTTCGTTGAAAAGTTTCAAGGTGATTTTTATTTACATTTTGTATTGTATGGTGTTATAACAAAGGAGCAACACCAGGTGGTAGAACCAATGTAGTTCGAAGTACCACAGTCACACCTATTTCTAGCGTGATGCAGTTCTTGCGTGACGGTGGAAGGTTGTGGTTGCCGGCTCACTTTTATATGAGGCGACCATCTCAGTCCTCGGGAGTAGCAACGCATCTGT